>JAVJIF010004114.1:0-257434 GCA_038442645.1 Agave tequilana | reverse complement strand
CTAACAGACGTGCACGTCTGTGCACGTCGGTCGACCGCAACGGTCGACCGGCACTTGGTGCGGTCGACCATCGCGGTCGACCGAGCCAGCCTGTCAGCACAAAACAAGGTCAGAAAATTTTGGAAAAATATTTATAAAAACCTTTTATCATTTCTGAAAATTCCATAAAACTTGTTTTATCATTTTTTTTGAAACATAAACATGTGATAAAAATTTCAAGACAATATATCAACATATCAATTCATTTTTGAGTTTTGCAAATTTTATCAAAAATAAAACCTTGTATTTTGTCAAACTTGAATTTTCCAAAAATGTGATAGGGATATCAAAATAAGTTTGTTTACCAAGTTAAAGCATGTATGTATAAATAGAAAACATCTACTATACATATAACATATGTAAACTTGTTTTGATCAACTATTCATAAAAACAAAAACCAAATCATGAAACGTGTGTGTTTTGTGCACTTGAGCATATCAACTAAACTAAGCTTTACAAATATGGATCTAAAACTCTATCTAAACTAGGATACCTAAGTCTTCTTGTCGATCTTCCATCTCAAGTAGACTCGGTCCAAACTACGTGATTCTCCAAGTGCAAAGGTATGATCTTTAAAGCTTTGGCACCGGAATCATCATGAATAGCTTCTAATCATCTTGTTGAAGCTAATCACCAACCTAATATCCTGTTAATGATCTGAAACTTAGAAACACAAGAATATTAGTAAATATAACTACATGAGTTGATCATCATCAAAACTAGAGTGGAAGGCCATTGGGCCAACATTATCTTCTTTAGATGACTCCATTGACAATGATCAAAAGATATAGGAAAATCATTAAAGCTTTCCTCAAATCATGGGAAGTAACGGATACAACCTTGAAGGAGCTAAATGATAGGAAGGAAATGGACTTCTCTGGGTTCATAGGAAATCTCAAGACCCGCTAGATGGAGATGAATGTACAAGAAGAAAGGGAGCCTCCAAAGAAGAAATCTATCGCCTTTAGAGTATCCCCATCCATGCCGGAAGAAGAAGACCCATGAATGAAATGAAGAAGAAGACTCCACAATGATCATTAGAAAGGTGGATAAGATGTTCTACAACAACAGAAGAAAGAGCAACTTCTGACGGTCAAGACACAAGGAAAACTTTAAAAAAAGGGGAGGATGGGTTCTTGTTATCATTGTAAGAAGACGGACAATCTTATCGCGGATTGCCCCTCACTACAAGTTACTCCCTCCAAGAAAGTGCACAAGAAAAAGAAAGCCATGGTGGCACTTGGGATGATTCGGGGGACCGAATCCGAAGAAGAAGTTGACACCACAAACATTTGCTTCATGGTGAATGGTGATGAAGTGTTTAAGGTAAATTTTGAAACCTCTCTTGATGAAGATGACTTGACATAGATGAGCTTGCTAGATTTTTTTGAGGAGTTACAAGAATGTTATGAGATTTCGAAAATTCAAAATAAGAAATTGAGAAAGGAAAATGAATTTTTGAAAATAGTTGGATATTGTTATTAAAGAGAAAAATGATTTAACAATTTGTTTCGAAAAGACCAAAAGGATTTTGATGATCATAAACTTACTTGCAAGGGCAATAGCCCTAATATTGTTTTTAACAAAATGAATTATTAAACATTGAAAATCATATTAAAGTTTTGGATTCCACTTTGAAGAAATGTGTTTTTGATATGGATAAGATTAGTTCTATGTTTCCAAAGGGCAAAACCCAAAGGAAACTCACCACTTCACAAGCGCACACACAACATGCTTCACATACACATCACACATATACTTATATGTATGACAAAGTGTACACTAGCACACATTGTACCCGCAAAGGTCATTTAGTTAAGTTTTTGCTATTCTAGAATAAATAAGAAAGTAAAAAATATTTGGATTCGAGAAAACACTAATCCTCTAGGACCCAAAAAGATTTGGGTACCAAAAAACACACCAAACTTACTTGATGTAGCTGTGTCATCCTTCAAGACGTAGGAGGGAATAGTGTTTTGATGGTGGACGCATTGGAGCGCAAGAGATCTACCATGTGAATGCATCACTATCAAGTAGACAAGGTGGGAGAAAATCACCTATTTGGAGAACATGTGCTTATATCGGTAACAACTCCGAAAATATCTTAAATTTTTAAGATTTGACATTCTTGCATGGATTGTCTTTAGTTATATGTTGTTTAAATTGAGTAAGTATAACAATTACTTGATCATGGTTAATATTTTTTTTTGCACTATAAATGATATCTATTGATTTTTCTTTTACTCATGATAATTTAGTTTCTATTGTTTGCACTAGCATGCCTGATTAGATTATCTCCTTGTGTAAGAAACTGTTATGATAAATTGTTTGATTTATGATTAATTTTTAATTATTATTTCATCTTATTGAATATCATATCTTTGTATGTATCTTAATATTTTAAGATAAATAAAATTTATTTTAGCATTTAATTCACTATTAAGCAATTCAAATAAGAAAGGCAAATAGCACATCACTCATTATTTAGAGAAAGTATGAGGAGGAGTTCAAAGCCCGTTAAGAGTATACGACTCCATTTCTTATTTATTGGACTTAATTTTTGAATTGAATCAATGTATGTTTTTATGAAATTTTTGTGAATATTTTTGAAAATTTATTAAAAATTATTTTTCATTAAAAAAATCTCTTAAACTAAAGATTGCTTCTAAAATGTCCATCACTATCCACAATAATTTTCAAAATTATCTCTAATTTTTTTTTAAAATTTTGTTATGTAACTATTTTGTGTTGAAGGAGCAATTTGAACTGCTTCGATCGACCAGGTGGTCGATCGAGCAAGCCTGTCATACAAATTGCCCCTTCGACCGGTCAACCGGTTGGTCGACCGACGTCCTTGTCATGCTCTCGGTTGGGCCGGTCGATCGGCTCGGGCATCGACCGACATTGGATCTGCATATATATGAGCTGCTTGTAGGGAGACAGAGGAGATGAAAGCTTGTGGAATCCAACTTGGATTCGGACTTCGTTTTGAAAAGGATTCGATACAATTGGAGTTTCCTAACAGGTGAATTGTTTCTCCTTTTAAGATTTGGATTCCTTTTAGGATTTGAACTCCTTTCCTGTTTTGGGTAACATCCAATCAGGGTTTCCTAAAACTCAGGAACTCTGTGGCTATAAATAAGGGCTAGAGCTCTTATGTATTGTATCCCCAAGAATCTCCTCAAGTTTCCCTCTTGTATTAGTTTGTATTGATTGTTGAGTCAATAAAATCTCACTCTCTCCCTTGCCCCAAGGACGTAGGCACGTTGCCGACCTCGTTAAATATTGTGTTGATTACTTTTCTCTGTTGTTTTCTGTTCATGTCGTGTTGGTTACATCTTCGGCTACATCAAGTCTCCGCCTGGTGGGCGGATTCCTCAGAGAGTTTGTTGTCCTGCACGCAACAATTAGTATCAGAGCATCCCAGGTTCGGCGTGGGAATCAGTTGATTCAAGGGCATTAGTTGCTATTTGGCGGAGATTGTGTGTCGATCTCGGAGCAGCGTTGGGACTGTTTGTGGGAGCGTGTGTCGATCTCAAAACAGCGTGTAGATTGCTCGAGGAATCAATTCGAAGGAGTAGAAAGTTTCAAAAACTCTTCGAGGGTTTCGCGTGGAGGTAAAGATCCTGTCTTTATCTAGTTTGTTTTATCTAACTCCGTTTGTTTCCGCATTGCTTTGAGGAATCATTGAGAAGATAGCTGGAGAAAGTACATTGGTGAGATCCATGAATCCACATTCGAGGATTGATGTGGTAAAGTTCAACGGCACGAACAACTTTGGTAAGTGGAGGTGTGAGGTGTGGATGCACTGACGGCATCAAACCTCGAAGACACTCTACGGTTAGAGAGAAGCGCGCATTAACAACGGAAGAAGATTGGGACAAGATGAATCGTTTGGCGTGTGGCTTGATCAGGTCTTGTTTGACACAAGACATCGAGTATCAGATGTTCCATGAGACATCTGCGAGGTAGCTGTGGGAGATCCTAGAGAAGAAGTATCTGACGAAAGCATAGAATCATGATTGCAGTTGAAGAGTAAGCTTTATGGTTTTCAGATGCAAAGAGGATGATCCATCAATGAACACTTGAATCGCTACATGAAGCTTCTTACAGATCTAGTTAATGTGGATGTGGAGACCAGTGAAGAGGATAAGGTGGTAATTCTTTTGAACTCTCTTCTAGGGAAGAGTATAAGACCTTACTCTTACATTGATCAATGGAAGAAAATCTCTTAACTACAGTAAGGTGTCTGCTGCTCTTGTGAGTTATAAAGTAATGAAGACAGGACCGACTGTCTTCTTCGGGGAACACAACAGCAGAGGCATTAGCGATAAGAGGCAGGAGTTCCAATAGGAAGGGAAGAGATGATCAGGGAAGATTGAAGTCCAGATCAGCTTCAGAGATCTGAAGAGGAATCAGTGCGCCTTGTGCAAGGAATTAGGGCACTGGAAAGTTGATTGCCCGAAGGCCAAAGGTAAGAAGGTAGAGTCAAACACCGAGGCGAATCTTGCACAGGTGGATGGATCGGATGAAGACTCATCGATATTCTCTCTCTCTCTGTTACTACTTATACTGTTGATTACTCAGACAATGCTAAGTGGATCTTGGATACTGGAGCCACCTATCATGTGTGCCCAAACAAGGCCTGGTTTTCTAGTTTTGAGAAGCTAGATGGATGTTACACGGTTATGGGTGATGATCATCCGTGTAATATAGAAGGGATGGGTACAGTCCGTATTAAGATGGAAGATAGGATAGTACGAGAATTAAAGGAGGTGAGGTATGTACCTCAATTCAAAAGGAATCTTATCTCTGTTAGGCCTTGTGGTATCTATACGAGATGGTGTTCTCAAGATGACCAAAGTCTCAATGGTGGTTATGAAGGGCGTCCGCCGGGACAATCTCTACTACTTGAAGGGTAGTATAGTTACAGGTCAAGTGAGACTTCTAGTTCTTCAGATAATGGTTGCACAGAGGTCTGGTAGGTGAAGGTCAGACAAGGAGGTGAAAGGTTTTTGCAAGCTCCTGCAAAGAAGGGATCATTAGAAGGGTGCTGCTCCTCTAACTTGGAGGGAGAACACAGCGTTCTGGACAAGAAGAAGGAAATTCAGCACCCGTACTCACCGCTCAGAAGGTCTTCTTGATTGTGTTCACGTAAGCGTTTGGGGACCTGCTAAGACTGCATCGCTTGGAGGTCACATGTACTTTGTCTCTTTTATTGATAGTTTATCTAGGCATTGTTGGATATATCCCTTGAGACAAAGGTGTGAAGCTCTAGATATGTTGTGAAATGAAAAGGAAGAATGGAGAAGCAGATAGTAGAAGATTAAGGAGCTACAGATTGGTAATGTTGAAAGAGACATGACCAATTCCTACGATTTGGCCAGAACAGTGGTATTGTACTCACTTCATAAAAGGTATAAATGGGTTGGCTAAGGAAGTAAACTGTTCCTTGCTGGAGAAGGTTCGATGGTTGTTGTCTAATGCAGGATTAGACAAATCGTTTTGGGCTGAGGCGATTGTGTATGCTACATCTCCTAAATGGATTGACTGCGATAAGAGGTAAAACTCTATTAGAAATTTGGTCTGAGAAAGCTGCTCAAGATCATGATTTGCTGCAGGAATTTGAAAGTCCGATCTACTTCAGTGCAAAAGATGGCAAGGTGAATCCGCGAGCAAAGAAGTTTGTATTTTTGGGTGTCAAAAGGAATATGAAAGGCTACAGGTAATGGGACCCCAAAACAAGAAGATCGTGTTGAGTAGGCATGTCACGTTTGATGAGACTTCAATGTTGAAGTCTACCATCTCTCAGCAGGTGGAGAGGACGGAGACCAAGGAAGTATCGCAGCGGTGGAGTTAATGCTACTCCACCATCTCCATTTGGTTCGGTATCAGTGAAGACTTCACTGGATGTGACACCGAGTGGAGATCATGTAGCCAGGATTGATACTGAACAGGTTGAATGAAAGTACACCTAGAGGGGTGAATAGGTGTATGGCTAATCTAATGAACAATAATGCGGAATTAAAAACTTAATTGCAACACACTTAGTGTAACACCAAAGAGTGTACCCGAATTCCCGGTGAAGGGCTCTAGACTAACTCCTCTGAATTCCTCTAAATAAGAGTTGAGGTGCTATGTAAAGCTCTCTTGGTTAAACACAAGTATGGGCACACACAAACAACACAAGCATGTATATGATATGACAATTTGAATCAATGCACAATGTAAGAGAGAGAATTAGAGAAAGTGGATCAATCGCAAACACCAAGATATGTTTCGAGGTTCGAGCACACAGCTCTACGTCCCTGCCTTCACACAGAAAGATTTCCACTAACTCGTCCACACAGGACTTCCCACACAGGGAACCTCCACAGAGGATTTGGGACAAATATAATCGGGAGTACACAACTCCTCTCTCAACCAATACAATCTCTACACTTAGAGGCAAGGTACAAAGTCACTCAAACACAATCACCTCACACTTGAGGGATTCCAACACAATCTCCACCTCTCACTAGAGAGAGCCAAATACCACTTCCACTATCACCTCACACTTGAGGGATAACAACTCAATCACCTCTCACTAGAGGGATATCACAATCAATGGAAGGTTTACAACTTGGTGGTCTAACAACCACAAACCATTTTCTCACTATAACAAAGATCCTATATATATGATAGAATGATAAGCTCAAGTGTGAGAAATAAAGAGTTTGAAAATCAAATCACAAAGAAAAACTCTTGGGAAAACATCTAGAATTGATATAAAAATGAAGATAAAAACAATCCCAAAGACTTTCTTTTTCTTTGAATTTTCCAACCCTTTTAAAACAAATGAAGATAGATCTTTTGGCTCTAAAAACTCTTTTGAAAACTTATATTAAAACACTAGAGAAGATAAAAATTTTGCTCTTGAAAATTCTTATTAAAAATCAACTCAAATGGGGGGTATTTGTAACTCCATTTGGAATCTGCCCGTTGGCAGCTGAAAAGGGCATTTTTGCCCTCCGGTCGACCCCGGTCGACCAGCCAACGGTCAAAAATTTGACCATTGAGCCCTCCGGTCGACCGCCCGGTCGACCGTGCCAGATCCAGAGAGCAACTGCTCTCTGGCCAGTCGACCGCCCGTCGACCGGGCCAAAGTGAACGGTCGATCGCCCGGTCGACCGGCCCCACCCAGAGTGGGGTGACTTCAGTCGGTCGACCGGCCAAATCACTTGGCCTTTGTGCACGTCTTGTGCACATCGGTCGACCGTCCGGTCGACGACCGACCACTGGTCCGGTTGACCGTCCCGGTCGACCGCCAGAGCCTTGCAGGGAAAATTTCAGGATTTAAAAACTAGTTTTTTTTAACTTCAATTAAATCCCATAAAATCACATAATTTCACAAAAATCAATTCTTGTATTATCTTTAAAATACAAACATGTTTGAGTAAAAATCAAATCATGTTACAAACATATTGAACCATTTTTGTGACTTAAAAATTTTGCCTTAAACCAAAACTATATTTTCCAAAATAGAATTTTTGAAATGGAAATCCGATTTTTCCAAAACACATGTAAATACAAAAACATGATATTTAAACAACTTTAAAGCATATAGTATATGGATAGGATCCAATATACATGAAAGGTATTATATCTATGTTTTTGACATTAAATCCAAAAATAGGTTTTGTCTAAATACAAAACTCCAAACACATGAATAATGTATCAAATAAGTTTTTCTAAGTATGTGAAGCATAGATGTATATAGATCAGATCTAATATACATTAAACCATGTTAACTTGTTTTGATTTTATCTATTCATGAAAACCAAGATCGGTTAAACCGAAAACCAAAGCCAAAACATGAAACGTGTGTGTGTTGTAAACTTGAGCATATCACACTATCTAATCTTCACAATGGATCTAAACTAAATCTTAACTAAACAAACTGAAACCTTCTTGTCTCCAAGCCGACTCAATCCAAACGCGATTCCCGAGCTTGACTCCAACCGAATGCTAGATATGAACTTGATGCTCGAGCTCTTGAATCACCATGTGAAAGCTCCAAAACACCTTTGTTGAAGCTAATCACCTACTAATATCTTGGTTATATCTGAAAACTAAATATCATAAGATTATTAATAAAGTATAACTACATGAGTTAATCTCATCAAAACTAGAGTGGAAGGCCTCTGAACCAACAATCTCCCCCTTTTTTATGATGACAAAACTCACGGAGTTATATTGCATGGATTAAAGTTAAGCTTCAAAGAAGCTCCCCCTTAACTCATGCATAGCAATAAACTATAAAGATATGTAATGGAGGTTAAACATGAATATGCATAAACATGCATAAAACAATGAAATAAACATGCTTTTGATATCAAGTTTTTAAAATAAATTACTTCTCCCCCTTTTTAAAATAAACATGTTCTTAAATACCAATTGAAAATATAAACTTAAAATAAACATGTTGTTTAATTAATTTCTCTTGATACCAATAAAAATTTCAATAAAAGCTCTTGATACCAACAATAAAAATTTCAATAAAAGTTCTTGATACCAACAAACAAAATAACAAAATATGTTCTCGATACCAATATCAACAAAACATAAAACAAATATTTTTTACTTAAATAAACATGTATATATACTAAAATACTTCTCCCCCTTTTTGTCAATCATTAACAAAGGGTTAAAGAAAACAATAAAACAATGTTCTCCCCCTTTTTGTCCGAAACAAAAATCAACAAGGGGTGAAATCAAATCAAAACATTATGATACCAATTGAAAAAATATATATATCAATTTTAGTGCAAAGGCATACATAGAAACAACATGATACCAAATGATGATACCAATTGAAAAAAAATATATCAAATTTAGTGCAAAGGAATATATAGAAACATCATGATACCAAATGATCATACCAATTGAAAATAAACAAAACATTTTGAAGAAAATAACAAGAATTTTGATATCAATTGAAAGATAAAAACATATAGGTAATTTTGATACCAACTGTAAAAATTAATACCAATTAAAATTATTTTACACTTTTGATATCGATTTGAAAAATATAAACCAATCTTTTTGGTTAAACACTAAACTCATTTTATAACAGAGATACCAAATAGAGAATAATATCATTTAATATGTTCGATACCAATATTGAAAATGAAAAATATACCATTGAAAATGATTTTTCATTAGGAGCGTATGATACCAAATTAAAAATCAATATCATTTTTCAATCATTTTTCATCATAAAGTGTGGGAGTAAATAGTAAATGTAAACAAAACCAATCGAAAGGTGAAATATAAATTTTCTCCCCCTTATGAAATACCACACAAATGATGCATAAACTTATATAGATACCAATTGAAAAATAATCAATTGAAATATGATTGACATTTAAGGAATCAAGCTTAGCTTAACTAAAATTTGTGCTCAAAGATATAGAGATATAGTAAGCACAAATAAAATACATATGTATGTATAAAAAAATGAATACCAATCAAAATTGATACTATTTGAAGTTTAAGCATACATATATAAAAAAAATATGAGTATGCAAAAAGAATGTCAATAGTGATATCAATTGAAAAGATACAATGATATCAATTGAAAATAGAATAAGATCAAGTGTATAACTCATACTTTCTACCACCCATTTCATGCACATATTTTAAATAGATTTCTAAGAATGAGCATACAAGGCATGGTCGCCCAACCAACCACCCTTGAAGGGTAGGGATTTTCAAAAATAAATTTGAAAATAATATAACACGTTGAAAACTCTACCAAATGAAGAATATCAGAACTAGTTATATGATAAATTTGAAAACTAGTACGAAATCCTTCAAGTAAGGAATAAACAAGAATATATTCCATAAAACATGAAAATCACTAAACCAATGTCACTCAAAATCTATATAGCACATATAATACTCATGAAAATAAAATCATAAGAAAACATCAAGTAATATGAGTGTACAAGATTTGTGAAAGACATGTCATGAAAATAGGCAATTAAGCTCAAAATGAAATTCCTTAAAAACATGAAACACAAGAAAATCTATTTTCATCAAAATAATTTAATCTTCAAGGCATATGTATGTTTTGTACAAACTAGAGCATACATACATATCCAAACATGAATGAGTCCACAAAAGTATATGCATGAAGGTAAGTGGCTCAAGGATGTATATGTATAACCATTAGTTTAGACAAATTAGACATATACATGAAGTTTAAATATAAACATGTAAAACATGTCAAAAATATAGAATACAAGTCAAAATGTATGATTCATCAAAACTAGACTATACTAGTACATCTAATGGGTACAAATGAGCATTCAAGTACAAACATATAATAATCTATTTGTGGCTCACTAGTTGTACAAGTATATATCCTAGTTTTAATGAAAACTAACATCTAAACATGTAATCAAAATATGAAGCATAGAAATCAAAACAAAACTTCTATGATCTATATATGGTAAATAAACATGCATTAGATCTATGATATACACAATAGCTAAACAAATGTGAGAATACAAAATATGGGTCCATATAAATATGGGTGATCTCAAATACTAATAATCATGTATGTCATAGGACTAATAAACATGGCATATGGCATAATGAATATTAAAACATGACATGCTAAAAATCAACAATATGAAAAGTATGTAAACATAAATGGGAGTTAGAGATCGTTACCAAAACCATGAGGATACATCTCTATGTCTCCAAACCGAGGTGGTCCTCCCACCAAAATTCCCCTTGAAAGTGATGCATCCAAATTGTCTTCTTTAAGCTCGAAACGCATCCACCTCAAGGCACCATCACTCTTACGTCATGTGAGAGCCCACACCTACATCAAATAAAATAGGAGTGGTCTTTGGTACTCATACTCTTTGGGTCCATGGGGGTTAGCTCCTTTCCTAACCCAAACAAACTTATTTGCTAAATTAGAATCATGTATCCTATCATAACAAAATTTAGCAAGGTGACCTTTACGTCCACAATGTGTACATGTGTACACATGAGCATACAAAGTGTTATGGGTGTGAACGTGGGAAGCATGTGTATGCTGTAGTTTGTGTGCATGCATAGAAGGAACTTGTTTCTTTCGAAACATAGATTCCAAACGTGAGTGGTTTATGGCACAGTGGCTCAAAGTGGAGCCCAAACAATCAACACTCTTCTTAAGTATACAAATATCATTTTCAATCATGGAAGAAGAGGTGCATGCAATAGGTGAGTTAGAATGTGAAGCTACACTAGCACAACAAACATGAGAGTCTAAATCATTTTTCAAAGATACATTTTCATTAGACATCAAATCCAAATCCTTTGAAATAGAAATAATTTTGTTTTTCAAAGAATCATTTTCTTTTACAACAAAATCAAGTTTTGAAGATATAACTTCATTTTTCTTCAAAACTTCATTACAATCATTTTTATTTTTTAAAATCTTGTTTTCATTTAGAGCAAGATCAAATTGGGATTTAAGTGAGTCACGTTCACTTTGAAATCTCATCCCTTTCTTGCAAAGCAATCTCAAGTCTAAAAGATAAATTTTTATTTTCTTCTTTTATTCCAAAGCTATCCTTTTTTAAAAGTTTATATTTTGAAATCAAATTTTCACACTTTTTAGCTAGTTCATTATTTAAGGCATGTGCATCCATACACTCATTGCAATAAGAACTAGTACTATCATCTAGTTGAGTATCCGAATGTACCTCAAGGAAGTCATTCCCTTAGACCATGAAGCAACGTTGGTCGGACTCGTCTCGACTAGATTTTCTCTTCTTATTGATAAGCGTTTGTAGCTCGGGAGATGTCAAAATGTTCCACACTGCAAAGTGGAATCATAATGAGAAAACACATGTAAATATTATTTACTAAGAGATGCTCTAAGTGCCTTTAGGGCTAGTGCATTAGCCTTTATATGCAAGCTATTACTAAGGTAGGATTTCTTGGTAATGGCAAGGTAAACTTTATAACCTATGGCTTTTAAATGACAACTCATCATAACCTTTCATATATCAATTTTAGAGATATCAAACATGGGAGGGATATCTATGAGTGCAAACAATATGTGTGCAAATGTAAATGATAGATTAGCAACCAAGATCACACTCCTAGGTGGTTAAACCTAATATCGGGAGCGTAGGCTCTAATACCAATTGAAAGTACACCTAGAGGGGGGTGAATAGGTGTACGACTAATCTAATGAACAATAATGCGGAATTAAAAACTTAATTGCAACACACTTAGTGTAACCAAAGAGTGTAGCCGAATTCCCGGTGAAGGGCTCTGGACTAACTTCTCTGAATTCCTCTAAATAAGAGTTGAGGTGCTATGTAAAGCTCTCTTAGTTAAACACAATTATGGCACACACAAACAACACAAGCATGTATATGATATGACAATTTGAATCAATGCACAATGTAAGAGAGAGTTAGAGAAAGTGGCTCAATCGCAAACACCAAGATATGTTTTGAGGTTCGAGCACACAGCTCTACGTCCCCGCCTTCACACAGAAGGATTTTCACTAACTCGTCCACATAGGACTTCTCACACAGGGAACCTCTACTGAGGATTTGGGGCAAATACAATTGGGAGTACACAACTTCTCTATCAACCAATACAACCTCTACACTCAGAGGCAAGGCATAAAGCCACTCAAACACAATCACCTCACACTTGAGGGATTCCAACACAATCTCCACCTCTCACTAGAGGGAGCCAAATACCACTTCCACTATCACCTCACACTTGAGGGATAACAACTCAATCACCTCTCACTAGAGGGATATCACAATCAATGAAAGGTTTACAACTTGATGGTCTAACAACCACAAACCAATTTTCTCACTAAAACAAAGATCCTATAGATAGGATAGAATGATAAGCTCAAGTGTGAGAAATAAAGAGTTTGAAAATCAAAATCACAAAGAAAAACTCTTGGAAAAACTTCTAGAATTGATATAAAAATGAAGATAAAAAACAATCCCAAAGACTTTCTTTTTCTTTGAATTTTCCAACCCTTTTAAAACAAATGAAGATAGATCTTTTGGCTCTAAAAACTCTTTTGAAAACTTGTATTAAAATACTAGAGAAGATGAAAATTTTGCTCTTGAAAATTCTTGTTAAAAACTAACTCAAATGGGGGATTTGTAACCACATTTGGAATCTACCCGTTGGCAGCTGAAAAGGGCATTTTTGCCCTTCCTGTCGATTGGCCAACGGTCAAAAATTTGACCGTTGAGCCCTTCGGTCGACCGCCTGGTCGACCGTGCCAGATCCAGAGAGCAACTGTGTAACACTTGTCTTAAATAAGCACCCTTTTTCCTAACATCTTGATACTTTAAGGAGGTGATGGGAAATAAGTTTTCATGCTAGATACTTTACTTATTACCATGTTTATTAGTGTGTATGTACATATGTATGTATGTATAAGAATGAATATATTAGTATGTATATACACATGTATGTATGTATAAGAATGAATACAACCACATGTTGTTGACCTTGCCACCATACCCCTCACCATACTTGGGGTACTAGTACTTCATGAAGGGGGAGGCATGGAGCCTTGTTTATAGGGTAAGGTGTAGGTGTAGAGTGATGGGTTAGAGAGGGACACTTGTCATATTTTTATGGAAGGGATTGGGCTATAAATAGGAGGGGGATGAAGAGAACAATCTCATTTGATAACTCTCTCTCTCTCTCTCTCTCTTCATTCAAACTCCCCAAAACCCTCTCTCTCTCTTCCTTCTTGCTGCAGCAAAGCAGCAGCAGCAGCAGCCCAAAGCAGCAGCAGCAGCAGCAGCAGCAGCCCAAAGAGCAGCAGCACCCTTTACTTCCGCATTTCTCCTTCACAATTAACACTCATTCTCCCTCTCATTTCCCACAAACTTCCCTTAATTCCATATACAAGAAAAAGGCCCTATTTTTATATTTTTCTCCTTCAAAACCTGATAGACCGAGTCAAAGGGTGATCTAGAACAAGAAGCTAGGGAGTGACATTGGTTGAACGGTGAGCAAAAACTTTAAGAACTCTACCCTCTTGAACTTTTTTTAAACTATGAACTAAATATTGGCATTGTTATGACCTTGTAGACTCCGTCGTAGCAGATCAAGCTTGATCAAGAGCTAACCGCTTCAAAGGGTGAGTAGAACATCGGGACTCTAGTATCATGATAGGTAGAGTAAAGCTTGGAAATAAAAGAAATTTTAAATGATAAAATGGACATGAAATTGAAGGATAAATTCATGAGAGTAGATTATAGATTTTTATGGATACATAATCTTATGGCATTCATGTAGAAGTTAAGCTCATGTGTGTCTACTACATGCTTCTAGAGAAAGAGTTCTATAGATAAACATGACACTTGATACCATGCACATATTTATGGTCATACCTATTCTGTGATATCGAGATATGTTGGTTATCTTGTAAAGACTCGCATATTGATAATTTCACTAGTAGCTACTCATACATGTTAGTGAATTCCATGATATTGGCATGCTTTAAGGTAAAGACTATGTAGCTTATATGTTGTCGTTACTTTATGTGTCTTTGTATATTTCTATTGCATGATGAACGTGATTATTGTATTTTGGAGGAAGGGACCGGGTTAACCGGAGGTGTTAGAAGGGGAGACTATACGGTAATGTATAGGAGGAAGGGACCGGGTTGAACCGGTGGTGGTGGAAGGAGGAAATTATTGCGTTGAATGATATATAGGAGGAAGGGACCGGGTTGAACCGGAGGAGACCGAAGGGGGAGCCCAACGTTGTGTTTAATAAGAATGTTGATGTGGCTAAGATAGAAATTCCATGATGAAATCATAGAAAAATTCTTAAATATTAAATCTGTAGTAGTCACATGCACAGACAAATTTAAGTCATATTAGTCGACTAAACCCTTGGGGGTAAGTCGACTATAGATTGATATATGGGTAGACAAGCTGCTGGAAAACAATGTTAGTCGACTACAAATAGACTGTAGTCGACTATCCTCAGTTACAGAGAACAAACAGAGAGTAAACAACTTCCTTTAGACATAAGGTAGTCGACTACAGTTGATTATAAGTCGACTAATACTTGGCATAGTCGACTACATAAGTAGAGTAGTCGACTATAATTGGTTATAAGTGGCAAACAGAGAGCAACATACTATACCTAGTCGACTATAGGGGAGGTGCAAGTCGACTAGTACGTAGAGTAGTCGACTATACAAGTAGGGTAGTCGACCATAATTGGTTATAAGTGGCAAACAGAGAGCAACATACCTATTGACCTATACCTAGTCGACTATAGGGGATGTGCAAGTCGACTAGTACATAGAGTAGTCGACTATACAGGTAGGGTAGTCGACTATAATTGGTCACTGGCAGCCAACAGAGAAGAAAATACTTTTGGATCAAACCCAGTCGACTATAGCTTCATATTAGTCGACTTATGAGTAGTATTAGTCGACTATAGGATGACCTAGTCGACTAATAGGCACTGTGACTGTGTATTAGTTAGGGTATTCAGCTAATACCTTAAATTACACAAATGGTATAAAGACACAATTGCCAACCTGATAACTTAGTCCATGTAGACCTACTTAACGGGCATGCATAAATATTGTTTTACTCACTGAGCTGTCAAGCTCACTCTATTTCTATTACCACCTTTAGGTTTGGACAAAGGCAAAGGACCCGCTTAAAGGCAATGTGCCGGATAGGCGTCAACGGAGTCATTTCATTTTTATTCTACTTTGATATGTATATGGCTGTACAAAACTATGCGTAACTTTTAGTTGGATGGTTGCTATTAACTTGTAAACATTATAGTGCCTGGTACTAGACTCTAACCTTGTAATATATTTTGGTATTGTAATATATTTAGACTGCGTTTTCTAATGGGTTGTCGGACCATATGTGTTGGCAATGGTAAGTCACGTTTAGATCATACATGCTATCTTAGTGGAGCTTGATGTATAGTATAGAGCATTCTGATGTCAGTAATGGAAGTATTGTATCTTGATAGGTCCCACGCTTGGATTACATGAGATGATTGTAGTCAAACGGAAATTTTTAACTGGGACCGTTACAGTTGGTATCAGAGCAAAGGTTTATAAGTGGAAGGAATAGGAGACGATGAAATTGTTAGATTTATATGTACGGACATGTGATCATAGTTAGGTAGTGAGTTTTATGTGACGAATTAACCATGAGTCAAACAGTAATTAAGTATTTCCTCACATCAGAATCAGGGTGCCCGCACATCCTGATTCGGGTGAGTTGACTGAGGGTGCGGGTTCTCAGTAACAACTTCTAGTGGGATGGGACACTGGGACAAGAGAATGCATTGAATTATCTATTGAACCTAAGTCATTCTAAAAACATGAGACTTACGGGTAGACTAAGGATAAGTATAATTGCAAGTGTGTCTATATATGCTGCTTCTTTCTGATTATAGCCGTATGTTGAGACTATTTCATGGGCTTGAGATTGATACAACTCTTTATTTACATATAGATGAGGGACTCTGACATATATTGGCCAGTCTCTAGCTCGGATAGCTCGAGTGAGAGAGTTGGATGGCGGATTCTATGGATTGGGGATATGAGTCTGACGAGACTGATCCAGAGGAATATTTACAGCCCCAGACCACATAGATTATGAGGAGGTTGAGTCTCAGGCATCTAATGAGCCTGAACCAACCATTGTTAATACGGAGAGCTTGGTTGAGGATTCGGTTGAGGTAGCAGAGATGGAGCACTCTAGTACAATAAAAGAGGAGGCCCGAAGAGGGTTCCACATATGGAGGTATCTTTTGGGATGAAACGTGGGAAGATGACATGGACCTCTATGATGATCTAGATAACTGGTGCTGCGTAGGAGACGAATTACCGGGAGAAGACCCCGAGGAAGACATGGATGATAACGAAGGTAGTAGCAGCACTAGCGGAAATCCAAGTGGGGATACTCTACCCTATGAAGGGTGAACCTTTGAGCAAACACTTTTGATGTATATATATATGTATAAGCCTAGTATGTTAGATGATGGATATCCTTAGAGCTTGTTGTATATGCCATGACACATCTCATATGTATGACATGGGTTAGTTTGGACATCCAAAAGGTAGACATGTCAGTATAATATCTATGTATCCATGTTGGGATGTACCTATATATATATATATATATATATATATATATATATATATATATATATCTGTGTGTGTGTGTGTGTGTGTGTGTGTATATATGTGTGTGTGTGTGTGTGTGTGTATATATACACACACACACACACACACACATATATATATACATACACACACACACACACACACACACACACACACACACACACATAACAAGTTGCTGTTTGCAAAAGTGATGATGAATATGGTACTAAAATGATTGCATGAGACTAAATTTTATCCAAATTGTTTTCAATTATGAAGTATGTTGACTAGACGCCCTTATCTTATAGGGAGGTCGCATGGATCTAAACCAGCTACCACCTAACGAGTTCCTGTCGCTCGATGTGTCACACTATAGTGTGATGGGGAGCGCACACCCCATGGACAACAATGAAGATTCTGAAGTCCAGATAGAAGGAAATGATGGAACCCCAGGGGTGATGCCGGAGTGGCTCACACAGTTAATGACCAAAGCAAGTAATAACAACTCCCACCGAGCATTGGAGCAGTTTCAGAAAATGAAACCGCCTGTATTTGAAGGGGAGGTGGACCCCTTACAAGCTAAAGCATGGCTTCTCCAAATAGAGAAGATCCTAGATGTTATGAACTGCTCCGATGAGCAAAGGGTATCTTTCTCTTCCTTTATGTTTCAAAAGGAAGCAGAATATTGGTGGAGGGCGGTGAAGCATAGTGTGAGAAATACAAGAGAATCAATCACTTGGGAATTCTTAGTGAACAAATTCACTGAAAAATACATCCCTGAGACGGCCACAGATAAGATGGCGTCAGAATTCTTGGAATTACGTCAAGGCTTGATGAATGTATCTCAGTATGATCAGAAGTTCACTCAATTATCCAGGTATGCTGATACCTTGGTAAAAAGTGAAGCAGAAAGGACGAAGAGGTTCGTGAAGGGCCTAAGGTTAGAGATTCGAGGCCGATTGATTCCTTTGCAACTGAAGAATTATCTCCAAGCTGTGAAAAGAGCTTTGGAGGTAGAGATGGATATGCAAGAAGGTCAGGAAGACTGGGTGAAGGAAATTCCCAACTCTAAGCGCTCCCGATATCAAGGACCATCAATGATGATGGCATCAGGATCCACTAGTGGCAAGGGTTTGGATTTAGTACCACTTTTCAAAGGGGAGGAGGGGCCAGAGGTAGAAGAACATGGTTGAGGAACAGAGACACTTCCTCAAAAACACAAACTACCTCGGTGTCCCCACCAGAATCTTGGAGGCCCCTTGGTGTCAGAGGTGCAGAGTAAACCATTTTGGGAACTGCCTCCAAGATAGGGCTTGCTTTAATTGTGGGGGGGGTGGGACATTTAAAGAAAAATTATCCGACAAGGCGCGGAAGCCAAGGGCAGAGTAGAGGAAGTGGGAGGCCAACCATGAGGATGAATCCTCCCAGGGGACAAGCTAGTAACTTTATGCAGCCCAGTAATGCTCCACGTCCGGCTGCAACTCAGTCATCGGTTCAGCAACCACGGGTGCGAGGAAGAACTTTTGCATTAACCCACCGAGAAGCAATGGCCTCAAATGCAATGGTGGAAGGTATGATCTCCATCAGGACATATTGCCTGTGCATTGTTTGACCCTGGAGCTACTCATTCATTCGTATCTAGTGCTTTTGCTTATAAACTAAATCAAGTATCAAAACCCCTAGGATTTCAGTTGGTTGTGTCCCATAGGGGTAAATTTGATAGGTAGCACTAGATATGTGAATTGTGAAGTAATAATTGGAGAAATGAAAACATCCATTGATTTGATTAAGCTAGGCGAGATGGAGTTCGATGCCATACTAGGAATCGACTGGTTGTCCGCTTTGTAGTGCCCATGTGGATTGTAATAAGAAGAGGATCATCTTAAAATGGAAGGGGCTCTGGAGTTTATTTTGAAGGAGTAAAAGTTAGCCATGATATACCCCACATATCAGCCATCAAAGCCACCAAGTTAATGAAACAAGGGTGTCAAGGATTTCTGGCTTCAGTTTTGGATACCACTGAGCTGATACTAAAATTGAGACTATTCCAGTTGTAAATGAATTCCCTGATGTATTCCCGGAAGATTTACCAGCTTGCCCCCAGATCGGGAGGTAGAATTTACAATAGATGTAATGCCCGGTACTGCCCCAATTTCTAAGGCACCATATCGTATGGCCCCTGTAGAATGAAAGAACTTAAAACTCAATTGCAGGACTTATTAGACAAAGGTTTCATCCGGCCAAGTGTATCTCCCTGGGGAGCACCAGTACTATTTGTTAAGAAGAAGGATGGAAGTATGAGACTATGTGTTGACTATCGGAATTGAATAAGGCCACTATCAAAAATAGGTACCCTCTTCCTCGAATTGATGACTTATTTGATCAATTATAAGGGTCTTGTGTATTTTCTAAGATAGACCTTAGATCGGGGTATCATCAGTTAAAGGTCAAACCTGAAGATGTGTCCAAATCGGCTTTCAGGACAAGATATGGACACTTTGAATTCGAGTTATGCCTTTTGGACTCACTAACGCCCCGGCAACATTTATGGATTTAATGAATCGAGTGTTTCAACCATATCTAGACCAGTTTGTAGTGGTATTCATCGATGATATTTTGTCTATTCAAAGAATAAGGAAGATCACGAGAAACATCTTAAAATCGTCCTTCAAATCTTGAGAGAGAAGCAACTCTACGCAAAATTAAAGAAATGTGAATTTTGGCTGGAGCAAGTAGGGTTTCTTGGCCATATTATATCCAAAGAGGGAATATCAGTGGACCCAATAAAAATTGAAGCAATCCAAGACTGGCCTAGGCCCACAAATGTTACTGAAGTTCGAAGTTTCTTGGGATTAGCTGGATACTACAGAAGATTTGTAGAAGGATTTTCTCTAATTGTGGCACCATTGACCCAACTAACTAGAAAGAATAAGAAGTTTGTATGGGGGGAAGAACACGATAGGAGTTTTCTGGAGGTTAAAACCAAGCTAACATCTGCTCCTGTTCTGATTGTACCTTCGGGGACTGAAGGATTTGCCATTTATAGTGATGCATCAAAATTGGGATTGGGATGTGTGTTAATGCAACATGGAAAAGTTATTGCCTATGCATCCCGACAATTGAAGATTCATGAAAGAAATTATCCCACTCATGATTTGGAATTAGCCGCTGTGATTTTTGCTTTAAAGATCTAGCGACATTACTTGTATGGAGTGTCTTGTGAAGTTTTTACTGATCATAAGAGTTTAAAATACATCTTCACACAAAAAAGAACTGAATATGAGGCATAGGAGATGATTAGAACTAATGAAGGACTATGATATTACTATCCAACACCACCCTGCAAAGGCCAATGTGGTGGCTGATGCCTTGAGCCGGAAATCAGGAGGAACCATGGCCACTTTGATAACTCGTCAAGCAAGAATATTAAGGGATCTAGAAGAAATGCAAATAGAGGTGCGAGTTATTGATCCTTCTAATTCTAAGTATCAACTGAATTAAGTAAGTATTCAATTCGATCTATACGACAAAATCAAAGAGGCCCAACAAGGAGATACTCAAATAAGGAAGATTATGAAGAAAGTACAAGAAGGAGAACTCAAGGAGTTTCAAATAGAAGATGATGTACTGCGATTCGGACGCAGATTATGTGTGCCAGATGTAGCAGAGATCAAATGTAACGGTCCCAGTTTTCATAATATTATCATATACATAAACCTTATATTGATCTCCAGATTATCATAACCATCTCCAAAATCCTTGAAAATTTTGTCAGCACCTCCTCTGTAACAGAGTCTACTTGATACATTGACACATACGGTTTTATATTCTCATCAACCAGATATGTATATACAATATCACATGCAGTGGTATATCACATTTTCGGCTTGACATCGCCTACTTAAAATCTCGCACATCTATCATATGAATACAACACAAGATAACCAATCAAGGACTTACTTGAGAATAATCTCCTTGGTGTCAACATCTAACATAAGCCAACCAAATAATACTCATAAGAACTTATACACAAGTCTACATATATACATCATCGAACTAATTCCTGTATCTGCAACTATTCAGTCTAACTATAACATCAACTCTATGTACATGCATATAACCCCATTACTTAATTACAAATCAGTATGGAAGCTTGATAGGCCCACACAGTGAATGTTGTGCACCCTTCCAGTGCCCTACCCTTGCCTTTAGCTGCTATTTATCCCTGGCTTGCCCTGAAAAACATAAAGCTGTGGGTGGGTGAGCTCGACAGCTCAGTGAGTGGAGTCAATATCATTCATAAAATGTAGCATAGAATTAATGATGTATAGCATTCATGATACATGAAAATAAGATGAATGTGGCACATGAAGTATGTGATAATGAATAATTCTTCCTGATTGTGTATTTACTTCCAACTATTATTGATAGATGCACACATGACCAATATCAGGTTTCTCACTACCACATACAATAACACATCAATATACCTTTAGTGTCACACACTCACATACACATATACATCAAATATAGCCATTTATTCTCAGTCATTTGTAAGATACAAATAAAGCATATCATAGCCCCGTCTTCACACTCCGCCCGTGCAATACGGGTCCCTTCCTCCCAATTTGATAGGTATGGCACCGTCTTCGCACTCCGCCGTGCACTACGGGTCCCTTCCTCCTAATATAATGTATATGGCACCGTCTTCGCACTCCGCCCGTGCAATACGGGTCCCTTCCTCCTCAATAAGGTATATGTACACATACATCCAAATACACACAAGATCGGCACATTCAATTTCATAAGGCTCATGTATAAAGCACATCATTTCATATATAGAATGATATTCTCAATTAGTACTTGCCCGTTACCATGTATTCTTATGCAAAATCCGCACAATTGACTTAGCCAAGCATATCACACACACACACACACACACACACCACACACACACACACACACATATATATATGTATATGTACAAAATCAAATAACATACACCAATCATATTTATGTCAACCATAGTGAATTCTATTCAGTAACATGCATGTCAATGCCATTGTGCACCATACTTCAAAATGCAAGTCGTATATGCAATTAGGTAAAATGCTATATCAAACAAGTTATTATTCGTTTTTGTAATCAGGTATAATGCAATCCAAATTTATATAAAAAAAAGAACCCCACTCACCTTCAAGTTGAGCGTTCTACAAGGGGTTCGCGCCGAGCACCGCCTCGTGTTTCCTTTCCGAATAACCACATCGGACACCGACATGCCACTCCCCTATTTGTTAGTAGCTAACAACATCACATATATAACTCTTGAATGAACATCGAGTGGATTACAATGTTCTCGTAGAAGAGACTTATTTTACCATTACTTATTACTAGCCTCTTATCCTAGAGAATATACCAATATTATTATCATGGCTATTACACGATTTCTAATACAATGAAATGTTTCTAACTAATACTTGTCATGGAGTCCAATACCCAACCTCAAATCTTATTAGTAAAGCATTATCACATAGCCACATACTATTAAAATATTCTTGCCCACAATATTCATTAAATTAATAACTTTACCCAACAAGTTCTCACCTTCATTCGGAGAGTTCTTCGCAATTCTTTTAGCTTCCACATGATCCCAAACAATGATCCTATTCAAGAGATCATCAAGATATCTTTTAGTACTAGATTCACCAATATCTTGGAAGGTTAACACTATTTATATGCTAATTCTCTTCCAAAAAATTAAATCAGAATTTTATCAAGTCTTAAATGAACTCACCTCAAAAATTCAGATCTAGGGCTGAATTTTACTTCCCCCAAAACATGGGTTTTCCATAGGGAAAGCTCCCTTCTCCCTCTCCGGCCAACGGAAGCTTCCTCCCCCCCGAAACCAGGCCGGCCGCGGCCTGTTCTGCTGCGCGCGCGCAGCAGCGCCGCTCCTGCGCGAGCTGCGCGCGGCTGCGCGCTGCCGCGTGGTGGCGCGCGGGTCGCGAGCCCCACCCCTGGCCCCGGCCGGGGGTTCAACTGGAAGAGAGAGAGAGTTGGAGGGAAGAGATCTAGGGTTTCAGGTGGAGAAGGAAGTATTTTTTACAGAGAGAAGAGAAAGTTCTCCTCAGATCTGAACGTAAGGGAAGTACATTTTGCAAAGAAACCCTCCTAAAACCAAGTCATTACAAAAACACCACCTCCACTAACTTGCCACTTGGCCAAAAACTAGAATCAAGATGATCCTAGCCCTACATCTCATCCCCTCATGCACACCTAACCCCTTCTACTAACTAGTATTTTGATTAAACAAGAGGTATGGTTAGTGGGGGTATGTATATACCATGTATAAATATATTCAAATATTTGAATATGAGACACCTTGTTATACATGGTTGTCCCTTACATAAATCATCGATATATTTACATCCACATACTTGTGATAATTTATCAACACCAATTTCTCACTTAATCATCAGGAAAAAAATAATTATATGGATATATAAATTAAAGTTTGCATTGCAACACTTAATTCATGATTAAAGTGCGCCGAACATTATAGTTATCAGTCCCAATTATCCAGCATTAACTCATGGCTAAGAATTAAATATTCTTTAGGAAAAGAAAAAAAATTCGGGCTGTTACATTCTACCCTCCTTAAGAAAGTTTCGTCCTCGAAACTTATAGCAATAGGAATAAGATAGGGTCAAATATTTGTAATTCATCTTCCGGTTCCATGTAACGTTTACAATTTACACTTGACTTAAAATCAGCATAGGTTTCTAACTATAGAACATATCCCTTTCGAATTTCAGCTCACCTTTTGTTTGTATGAACTTTGGCAGCTCAACATCCAGGTTATGCAAGGAATATATAAAAAAAATTCTATGATGAATTATAACAAGGATTCAATCCTTCACACGCGGATGTTGCTGATTGCCTTCATGCATGATATAATAATTTACTTCATAACCAACGGTTGTTCGCTTTAAAACAGTTTTCCCATTTTATTTAAGGTCAAATCCCTTCTTAACATCAATCTCGACCTCAGAGCTTTGAAATTCTGAATGTTTTTCTGGCGGTGAAGTCCGTCAGATTTAACATCCAATCTAAACTCAGATATTCGACTGGTCTAAAGTGTTATGGATTCAGACTACTTTCTATCCGATTTGTGTCACAATTATATCGGATATGCCTTAACAACAATGAAATTTCTAGAGAACTTCCATATTAATTCCTGTGTCACGAGAAGTGGTTACATTTTAATTACTTTATTTGTAGACTAGAACTTGCATCAGTTCCTCCAAAAAATATATCTGTCATGAGTCAACAAAATAGATAACAAAAATTCAAATTCTCAATGGCTTTAATTTATTAGACTGATTATCATTTAATACTTTATTGATTCGACGAAGTTAATCCTATCAAAGAATGCTAAAATCAGCCTTCCATCCACTTATTCATGATGTGATGAGTACACTAATATCTGATCATCCTCTTTTTCTGAGTTAGTTTCCCCACCACAATTTACCAATTATAGGTAAGTTAGCAATCCTTCTATATACAGATGACACAGAGTGTTTTAATATTGCAGTAACTGTAACACGTTACTTTATGCTCGTTGTTTTCTAAAATAACAAGAATTCGCTCTAAGTCATGATAAATCCCAATTCTAACATAAATATACATTACCAAGGTTTCATTATTCTGAGCAATACTTCTGGTGGTAAAGTTAATCGATATTCAACAGATTTAAGCTGATTTGTTGTATCGAATAGTTAAAGACATCAGAAATCTAAATTTGCTTTTCATTGCGACTTGAATTGCCCCAAGAATATTTTGGGAATTGCCAGAGTCACTATTTCATACAATTCTTATCTGCCATGAGAAATTTTCATTCTTCACAATTATTCAAATTTCTTCAACAATTCCCGAACTATTATGATTATGGTTTTTTTTTTTTTTGAGACCTTAGCTACATAAGGATTATTTCATGCTTCCCATCATAATCTATCGCATTAACATCTTTTCTACATTACGAAGCCATCCCTTTTTTTTTTCTTACAAGAAGTGAGAAGTTGACCCAAAATTATCTCTTAACTATATATTTAACTTCATTACAAAATCAACAGCATAGGTTTCACACCATATTCAAATGTTCGCTGAATAAGTTATAATTACTGATATCATTATCCACATTAGTGATCATAATATATCAAATTCCAATTTCTTAAGTTTCGAAAGAATTATACTGCGTAAATAAAACTACCCATGCCCCGGGTACATCCCTGCATAAAATTCACAATATGTTACAATTATTGTTTTCATGAATGTTGTTACTTAATCAGGTCTCGTCTAGTGAACCCAAACACTATTTCATGTTATCTGACATGATGTAACTTAGTGTAATATCTACGCTAGTTGCAACTTGCGGTGAGCACCTGACTTGAATCTGTATACACTAATTGGTTGAGACAGAAGATAAGGATTTCTTATTTATCAATATGATTCACCCACTGAAAAGCCTCTTACATAAATGCGAGCTTTTAAAATCTTTGATAGGATCTGAATAATATCACCCACATAAGATTGTCTCACAATATAATTTGTTTCTCAAATTTCACATACAATGATCCTGCCACTATACATACAAAACAAATGACATTCATACATCAGTCCCTCAGCATACTGGGTGGACTCACAATTGTATGCATAAGCATGCATTAACCGTCTTATTAAACACTAGGGTACCTATGATTATGTCTCTAGATTCTCCAAAAATATCATCCTCTCTTCATTTCATATTTACACAGTATTAATTATCCCTATATAAGGATGCTCTTCAAAGAGTAACAAATTTCATAATCCTATCAGTATGACATATCCCTTATATTCTTTTGTCTGCGACTTTGATCATCCCACAACCAGGTTCTTAATAAGGTTCTTCTGCTCTGATAAATCTTGATTTGCCTGATATTTCAATTACTTTCATATTCCAGTGTCCCATATCACTGGTAGCTCATACTGAGGGCCCGCACCCCCAATAGAACACATTCGAATCAAGGCACGCGGGTATGCCCTCATTCGAACGTATGAAAATAATCAATATCCTGCACTTCGAGATCAATCATACACGTCAGAAACCGACTACCCCCCTTAGAATTTCTCATATACAGTCACGCTATCAATCAAACAATGCACACATACATACATATTAGTCCTATGGATCAATCCCGATGTATAAATAACAATTCTAGGTCACATTCCTATGCCTATACTTTCTAGGCCCTATATCTCAGCCTTACTCCTCATTTCTAAACCTTGGCTCTGATACCAACTGTAACGGTCCCAGTTTTCATAATATTATCATATACATAAACCTTATATTGATCTCCAGATTATCATAACCATCTCCAAAATCCTTGAAAATTTTGTCAGCACCTCCTCTGTAATACAGAGTCTACTTGATACATTGACACATACGATTCTATATTTCTCATCAACCAGATATGTATATACAATATCGCATGCAGTGGTATATCACATTTTCGGCTTGACATCGCCTACTTAAAATCTCGCACATCTATCATATGAATACAACACAAGATAACCAATCAAGGACTTACTTGAGAATAATCTCCTTGGTGTCAACATCTAACATAAGCCAACCCAAGATAATACTCATAAGAACTTATACACAAGTCTACATATATACATCATCGAACTAATTCCTGTATCTGCAACTATTCAGTCTAACTATAACATCAACTCTATGTACATGCATATAACCCCATTACTTAATTACAAATCAGTATGGAAGCTTGATAGGCCCACATAGTGAATGTTGTGCACCCTTCCAGTGCCCTACCCTTGCCTTAGCTGCTATTTATCCCTGGCTTGCCCTGAAAAACATGAAGCTGTGGGTGGGTGAGCTCGACAGCTCAGTGAGTGGAGTCAATATCATTCATAAAATGTAGCATAGCATTAATGATGTATAGCATTCATGATACATGAAAATAAGATGAATGTGGCACATGAAGTATGTGATAATGAATAATTCTTCCTGATTGTGTATTTACTTCCAACTATTATTGATAGATGCACACATGACCAATATCAGGTGTCTCCACTACCACATACAATAACACATCAACATACCTTTAGTGTCACACACTCACATACACATATACATCAAATATAGCCATTTATTCTCAGTCATTTGTAAGATACAAATATAAGCATATCATAGCCCCGTCTTCACACTCCGCCCGTGCAATACGGGTCCCTTCCTCCCAATTTGATAGGTATGGCACCGTCTTCGCACTCCGCCCGTGCACTACGGGTCCCTTCCTCCTAATATAATGTATATGGCACCGTCTTCGCACTCTGCCCGTGCAATACGGGTCCTTCCTCCTCAATAAGGTATATGTACACATACATCCAAATACACACAAGATCGGCACATTCAATTTCATAAGGCTCATGTATAAAGCACATCATTTCATATATAGAATGATATTCTCAATTAGTACTTGCCCGTTACCATGTATTCTTATGCAAAATCCGCACAATTGACTTAGCCAAGCATATCACATATATGTGTGTGTGTGTGTGTGTGGTGTGTGTGTGTGTACAAAATCAAATAACATACACCAATCATATTTATGTCAACCATAGTGAATTCTATTCAGTAACATGCATGTCAATGCCATTGTGCACCATACTTCAAAATGCAAGTCGCATATGCAATTAGGTAAAATGCTATATCAAACAAGTTATTATTCGTTTTTGTAATCAGGTATAATGCAATCCAAATTTATATAAAAAAAAGAACCCCACTCACCTTCAAGTTGAGCGTTCTACAAGGGTTCGCGCCGAGCACTGCCTCGTGTTTCCTTTCCGAATAATCACATAGGACACCGACATGCCACTCCCCCTATTTGTTAGTAGCAAACAACATCACATATATAACTCTTGAATGAACATCGAGTGGATTACAATGTTCTCGTAGAAGAGACTTATTTTACCATTACTTATTACTAGCCTCTTATCCTAGAGAATATACCAATATTATTATCATGGCTATTACACGATTTTGGTTTTTGACGGCTCCGCTAAAAGACTCACACATTTGGAGTTCGCCGCAAAAAATGAAGATTCCCAAGCTATGCACAACTAGGATGCTTTGGGATCAAGATGATGATGTGAAGATCAAGACAAGATCAAGACATTGAAGAAAACAAGCTTTGTATTTTTATTCTTATTTTTAGATATTTTATCAAAGCTAGATATTAGAAGTAGAGCTATGGGATTATCACACACACACCTCTTAGTTAGGTTCATGGCTTCAAAAAAGACTTTCAAATTCCATTTCTAACTTAGTTCTAAAGAGAACATTTTTTTGGAAATAAGATTTTTAGAAAAACAATAGTTTTGGAAAATCATTTTATGGAAAAACAAGTTTTTATCAAAAGGATTTTTATCAAACTATTTTAACATGATAGAAGTATGACACATGCTCATACTCTATGTTTTTACAAAGTTCCAAAAATTCTACCCAAGACCCAAAACCAAAAACCCAAGATTTCTGGTTCTGGAAGTTCTGTTTTTCAGAACTCACAGTAACCGGTCGACCGGCTCGGTCGACCGATGTGCACAATACTGTGCACGTCTATATCAGTCGACCGACCCGGTCGACCGATGTACACTTGCTTTCACAGGAGTTTTCGGTCGACCGACCCGGTCGACCGATGAACCCCAACGGTCATATTTTTGACCGTTGGCGGTCGACCGACCCGGTCGACCGGACTCTGTCAAAAGTTCTGACAGATCCAACAGCTATTTTTTCTGACTGATTTTCTTTTTGGGATTTGATTCCAACGAATCTCTTAGGATGTTTTTGACCCCTATAAATAGGAGGTCACTTCAGTTGATATGACTAACAATTTTTAGAGCCATCAAGAATATTTTACAAGAGATTTCTAAAGATTTCCAAGCTCTTCCTTTTAGACAAGATTTTCTCTCAAAAGCCAAAATTCCAATCACCCATCTTGAAGCCTACATCTCTACTTCTCTCTAGCTTTGCACTACACAATCCCATATATCTACATCTACATATTTGGTTCTAGGATTGTGCTTGGTGAGCTTTTGTAAAGTGATCAAGGTTGATCACTCTTTTCTTACTTGAGTGAAGTTGTAGAGGCATCGGCCTCAAGGCGAGCTAGTGTGCTCAAGGTGGTGTTGCGGCATCACGAGAGACGGACAAGTGTGTCCTTGTATTGTTGATCCAGTGGGATCCTCAATAGTGGAAATCCTTCAAGTGTGAAGGCGGGGACGTAGAGCGTGGCTCGAACCTCGGAAACAACTCCTTGTGTTTGCGTTTGATCAAATCTCTCTAAACTCTATCTCTTTATTACTTGCACTTTATATTGTCTATTACTTGCAAGAATTTGTGTATTGTGCTAATTGTTAAGTTAATTTTTAAATTCCGCATTATTGCCATATTTCATATAGCCATCACCTATTCACCCCCCCTCTAGGTGATTTCATGATAATGCTTGTGTTAAACTAGAATGTCACTTTATGTGCATAACGAGCCGAGTGGATGGGAGTAGACTCATCCACGAGAATTTCATACATATTCATACATTTATATCTTTTGTGTCATGATATAACGAAACGAAACTTTTGATAGTGGAGTCATGTAAACCACATATGTATATGGAACTTGGAACAAGTAAGGTAACTCGAATAAATTATTGTTTATGGGACTCATTGTAATTTACCTCTTCTAAACTGTTTAGCTTATGAAATCGTTATATCAATTCCCTTTGATATGGTTTACTCATTGAGCTGTCGAGCTCATTTTATTTCCTTCCATCTTTTCAGGTTTGGATAAGGGTAAGGGACCTCTCTAAATGGAAAGGTTAAGTTATGGATGGCATAATATGTTGTAGTATCATTTTGGTTTTGTTATGTGATCTTAAATGTGTAGGCATAGACCCTATGGAAGTCTTTATGGAAAAACATGTTAAGTTGTACTTGATGTACATTTTGTCCTTATAGTATTTGAGACCTTGGTCTTGTATGTAATATAATGTTCTGGGTTTGTGAATCCCTTGGATATGTATGTTTGGAATTTGGAACGATGACAATATGTGGGAATGCTATTTGTTGGAAAGTAACTCTTGAAATGTTGATGTAAAGACTATGCTTGCAATGGAGGGAATCAAGTCATGATATATGTTTGTGGTTAAGACTTGGTATATGTGATTGATAAGTAGGCCGGGTGTGCCGAAATTATTGGTGAAATAAGTAGGCCTTTGAGCCGAAATCTTGATTATTGTAAGTGAGAAATAAAGGAATATTAAGGATGATGCTGCCAAAATTTTTTCTTAATTTAAGGTTAACGGAGACAAATGGTGTTGTAGGCCTAATCTTGTTTATTAGAAACTGGGCCGTTACAATTGGTATCAGAGCCATGGTTTAGGCAAGGTTAGCCTAAATAGATGTAGTATGTGCGACTGATTATGAAGTCATATGAGATTTATATGTGTGCTAGAGTAAGTTAGATATGGGGTATTAGGATGACAGTATAATTTTAGAGTATTTGGCCCTGAAATGTAGGATATTTAACTGTTCTCCACATTTGAATGTGGGTACCCGCATACCTTAGTTCAAATGGATCTTGCAAGGGATGCGGGCCCTTCTGTAAGAAATTCCAGTGTTATGGGACATCGAAAAGGGAGAACAATCAAAATATCACATAAGTCGGGGTCAAACCTATAGTAGGACAGTTGTGCATAAGAAAGATTTATGAAAGATCGGCATGGTTATATAAGTGATGATTTTCTATCATGTCTTGATTTTATATTCATGCAAATTATTGCTTTGGGGAGAATTGGAAGGCGCATCGGCTAATATAAATGTCTTACTTCTACAGATGGGAGATTCTGAGATGTCTGGATCATCGTCTGACGGTCCGGAGTCGGAAAGTTTAAGTTGGATCGCGGACCCAATGGACTGGGATTTTGAATCTGACGAAACCGATCCAAATGTCATTCTTAAAGGTTCCCCAGACAATTTAGATGCAGGGATTCGCATGGGGCAAGATGAGGCAGATGACATTAATGAGGCAGAAAGTGCCATAAGAGACGCACCAGTAACTGAGGACTTGGGAGTCCTACCTAATGAGGAGATGAACCCTGACGGAAGGATTTTCGTTGGGGGTATTTGGTGGAATTCTTGCTGGGTGGAAGATATGGACCTGTACGATGATAATGAAAATTGGGGATGTGATTTTGATGCTGTACTGGAGGAAGTAGAAGAAGAACTAATGGAAGAAGAACCAGAAGAAGAAGAACTAGTAGAAGAAGAACCAGAAGAAGAGGATCCGGAAGAAGAACCTGTAGGGGAAAATCGGGAGGAGAGCTCCTCGGGATCTAACATCACCCCTTGAAGGGAATTTAGATGGGTGGCATTTTTGTTTTTGTTGTTTTTGTTTTTGAAGAAAAGGAATGTCGATTCACATAAGTAATATTTTTTGTAAAGGCAGTGGTCGTCAATCGTTACATGTAGGAACATGTATCCCTTTATGACTGCATTGGTATGTTTTGAATGAATGCAGCCATGCTAATGTATATGTTACTATGAAAACACTTTATGCATAAATGAAATCAATGTTTATTTGCGAACTATTCTACTTGTCATCATTGAGTTACCATTGATTATGTTCAACTATTCTTCTAGGTATTAGATGGATTTGAATTTCCTCCATCCGATGCCAACTCGGAGGGCAACGTCCCATTGCACAGCGCAATTGGGAGCGTCCATCCCCCGGCAAGTCAAGAAATTCTGAGTGGGCAATCTAATGCTAATCGGGGAATGCCAGACAGAATCCCAGATTGGCTGTTGCAGCTAGCAAGTGTAAACAACCCCCGTAGAGCTCTTGAACAATTTCAAAAGCTCAACCCACCAGCCTTCAGAGGAGGAGTTGACCCTATTCAAGCTGAAGAATGGCTCCGACAAATTGAAAAGATACTGGACGTAATGGAATGTACTGAAACCCAGTGAGTATCTTTCGCTTCTTTCATGTTCCAAGGAGAGGCTGAGCGCTGGTGGGAGATAGTAAAAGGAGGAGCTAAGAACTTGGGAAGGGAGATCTCTTGGAACTTCTTAGTTGCAAAGTTCAATGAAAAGTACATCCCTGGAGTAGTGAAGGACCGACTTGCGATGAAGTTCCAAGAGCTGAAGCAGGAGCAATGGACAGTGAGTCAATATGAAGCTAAATTCACTCAGCTGTCCAGGTATGCTGAGAAATTGGTGTCCGAGGAGGAAGATAGGACGAAAAGGTTCGTTAGGGGCTTGAGGCCAGTAATCAGGAGTAAGCTGATCCCTTTCCAACTGCAAGTTTACAGTCAAGCTGTGGAGAAGGCAATGGAAATTGAAAGGGATATGCAGGAGAATCAAGAGATGAGGACCAGGGAACTGCCCTATATGAAGCGCCCCCGGTATAATAATGCACCGAGTTTTGGAACTCAGTCCATGAGACCCGACAGAGGTACGGGATCTTCCATCATGCCACCCAGGGAAGCAAGATGAACACATGGCCCAAGCATAGGGATTACCCCATTCAGCATCACCAATGTCCTCCCAACGCTCCAACTTTGCAGGAAACCAGCGGTGTCCAAGGTGCAACCAAAGTCACACTGGTAGTTGCGCCACCGGTAAACAATGCTTTTTCTGCGGAAGAATGGGTCACATGAGGAGGGACTGCCCAAACTTGCATGGATACCCAGGAGTTAGCAGAGGGCGGGAAGACCAACCATGGGAATCGCCCCTACAACAGGAGGACCAGCTACCGCCTATCGACAACCTTTCAACCGAACTCCCTCGGCCATGACACAAGCATCTGTACAGCAACCCAGAGTTCAAGGAAGGATGAATGCAATCACTCAGCAGGAGGCTCGAGCATCCAATGCCGTGGTGGAAGGTACCGTCTGTGTATCCGATAATGTTGCTCGAGTATTGTTTGATCCCGGTGCTACACACTCTTTTATTTCTTCATCTTTTGCTGCAACTATTAACATGGAACCCGAACCCTTGAGCTATCAACTAGTGGTGTCAACCCCTGTAGGCGCCAAAGTGACCACTAGCGAGTGTTATAAGGGATGTAAAATCATCATAGGTGAGATGAAGACACAGGCAGACCTGATTAAGCTAGGAGAAATGGAGTTTGACATCATCCTAGTGATGGATTGGTTGTCAACATATCGGGTTCATGTAGACTGTTACCAGAAGAAAATAATTTTTAAGTTAGAGGGAACTCCTGAAAGAGTTTATGAAGGGATGAAGAATAAAATCAGCACTCCAGTCATTTCCGCCTTAAAGGCCACTAAGTTATTGAGGCAAGGGTGTCAAGGATTTTTGGCAACCCTTCTTGGTGAAGGGGACATGAAGATTAAGATTGAAACATAGAAGTTGCAAGAGACTATCCTGATGTTTTTCCGGAGGATCTACCCGGCTTACCCCCAGACAGAGAAGTGGAATTTTCCATTAATCTTCTACCTGGGACAAGTCCCATATCCAGGGCACCTTATAGAATGGCACCCGCAGAAATGAATGAATTGAAGGACCAGTTGCAAGAGTTGCTAAGCCTCGATTTTATTCGGCCGAGTGTATCACCTTGGGGTGCTCCGGTATTATTTGTTAAGAAGAAGGATGGGAGCATGAGGCTGTGTATAGATTATCGAGAGCTGAACAAGGTCACTATCAAGAATCGATATCCATTGTCGAGGATTGATGACCTATTTGATCAACTTCAGGGTGCCAGCATATTTTCCAAGATAGATCTAAGATCAGGATACCATCAATTAAAGATCAAACCGGAAGATGTTTCTAAGACTGCCTTTCGGACCAGATATGGCCATTATGAATTTTTAGTAATGCCATTGGCTTGACCAATGCTCCAGCGGCATTCATGGATTTAATGAATAGAATTTTCCAGCCATACCTAGATCAATTCGTAGTAGTGTTCATTGATGACATACTGATCTATTCAAAGAGCAAAGAGGATCATGAAAGACACTTGAGGATAGTGTTACAATTATTGAGAGAGAAGCAACTTTATGCAAAGCTTAAGAAGTGTGAGTTCTGGCTGAATGAAGTTGGATTCTTGGGTCACATCATAAATGAAGAAGGAATATCAGTGGACCCCGCAAAGATCGAGGTGATAAAGGGATGGCCTCAACCTACCAATGTCACTGAGGTGCGAAGCTTCCTAGGATTGGCTGGATATTACCGGAGGTTTGTAGAAGGATTTTCTAAGATAGCTGCACCCTTATCCCAGTTGACCAAGAAAGGCCTCAAATTTCATTGGGGAGAGGATCAGGAGAAAAGCTTTCAAGAACTAAAAGATAAGTTAACATCGGCTCCAATCTTAGCCATGCCCATTGGAAACGAAGGTTATGTTGTTTTCAGTGATGCATCAAAGTCAGGTCTGGGGTGTGTATTGATGCAAAATGGGAGAGTAATTGCATATGCTTCTAGACAACTAAGGAACCATGAGAAAAATTACCCTACCCATGATCTTGAGTTAGCTGCAGTCATTTTTGCCTTAAAAATTTGGCGGCACTACCTTTATGGAGTATCATGTGATATTTATACAGATCACAAAAGCCTGAAATATATTTTCACCCAAAAGGAATTGAATATGCGCCAAAGAAGATGGTTGGAGTTGATGAAGGACTATGACTTGGATATTCATTATCACCCTGGAAAGGCCAACGTGGTGGCCGATGCTCTGAGCCGGAAGTCTGGAGGATCCCTGGCAGTATTGTTAACACAGCAATCGGAATTGTTAAAGGAGATGGAAAGAATGCAACTTGAAATTCACATAAGAGGACCCCGGGATGGAGTGAACCAGATAAATCAAATTAGTATTGGTTTCGATCTCTATGAAGAAATCAAGGAAGCTCAAAGGAAAGATGATCAGACAGCTAAGAATTTTGAGAAAGTACAAAGAGGTGAGACCCAAGAATTTATCATTTCTAGGGATCTGCTGAGGAAGGGAAGCCGAATAGTTATACCGCCAGATTTTAAGCTCAAGGAGCGAATTTTAACTGAAGCCCATTGCACTCCTTATGCCGCACATCCTGGAACAACCAAGATGTATCAGGATGTACAGGCAAACTTTTGGTGGGAAGGAATGAAGAAGGACATAGCAAATTTTGTACAGAGATGTTTGATATGCCAACAAGTTAAGGCTGAACATAAGAAGCCTCCTGGACTCCTCATGCCCTTACAAATCCCTGAATGGAAGTGGAGTAACATTACTATGGATTTTGTGACAGGACTCCCTAGGTCCCCTCAAGGATATGATGCCATCTGGGTGATAGTCGATCGACTTACAAAGTCCGCTCATTTCCTGCCCATCCGATTAAACTATTCGATGGATAGGTTAGCCCAGATCTACCTCCGAGAGATAATTAGGATTCATGGAGTCCCTGAGACGATTGTGTCGGATCGTGACCCTCGATTCCAGTCAAGGCTATGGATCAGTCTATCCCAAGCTTTGGGCACCAAGTTACACCCAAGTACAGCTGCTCATCCGCAAACCGACGGACAATCAGAAAGAACTATACAAATATTGGAAGACATGCTGAGAGCATGCGTGTTGGATTTCGGGGGAAATTGGGAGAAATACCTATCATTAGTGGAGTTTGCATATAACAATAGTTATCAATCTACTATTGGAATGCCGCCATTCGAAGCCTGTACGGCAGGAAGTGTAGATCTCCGATTTGCTGGGAAGAGATTGGAGACCGAACATTATTCGGAGCCGATATAGTGGTAGATATAACAGAGAAGATCCGGATGATAAGGAAGAGAATGAAGGCGGCCCAGAGTAGACAGAAGACATATGCGGATCGGCGCCGAAGACCTTTGGAGTTTGCAGAAGGCGACAAAGTTTTCTTGAAGGTATCACCAATAAAAGGGATGGTACGGGGTGGCAAACGGAATAAGTTAGACCCCCGGTATATTGGACCCTTTGAAATACTGGAAAGAATTGGACCTCTGGCGTATCGGTTAGCTTTACCACCAGAGATTGAGAAAATACATGACGTATTTCATGTGTCCCAATTGAGGAAGTATGTACCTGATCCGAGCCATGTTCTTAGATACTCACCACTGCAGCTCCAAGACGACTTGTCATATACTGTGGAGCCGGTTCAAATCCTTGACAGGAAGGAGAAACAACTGCGAAATAAAGCAATCCCTTTAGTGAAGGTTTTATGGAGAAGTAAAGAGATTGAAGAAGCTACCTGGGAATCAGAGGAAGAGATGATGCAGAACTACCCGCAACTTTTCCAAGGTACGTCAGGCTTCGGGGACGAAGCTCTCTTTTAGGAGGGGAGAATGTAACAACCAAAATTTTATTGTACCTAATTTCTCCTCACCTTAAATATTAAGAATTTTGGTTAAGGCATTATATAGAAGTAGTCACCCTCCATAATTCTATGTCAACAAATTAAACTTTATTAATAGACCCACTTCCCTTTTCAATGTTTTTAATTAATTATTTGATTGTGGTGACTAAAAATGTTTAGCATGAAGGCTTATGTGCATGTATTTTGGGCAAATTATGACTTAAGCAATAGTAAAAGTTAATGTCAACATAATCCTTCATATCCCCTAATCACCAAGCTTATCCTAATAACTTTTTAGTGGTAAGTATGCATTAGGGGGAAGATTAAAGGGGCTAATGATTCTTGAGAATTGGGTTTCCATGTGGCACCTTGAGAAGGGTCTTGGCCAAGTGGCATCATGAGAATACACCACCTAGTTCTTGCAATTCCAAGGAGTTGACTACAAGCTTGCCTCTTCATCTTTCTCACTCAAAATTCTGCAGAATTCTTCTCCCAAATCCTGATATTTTTCCTTTCAATTGTGAAGAAATTGAAGCCCTAAATCCCCCATTTCATCTCATCCATAGAAATTTAAGATTTGAAACTAGGATACCCTCTTTTAGCCCGAATTCCTACTCCTCTAGACTCTGAAGCAGGAATCCACGAGAGGGAAGGCAGTGACACAGGCGCACAGCAAGCAGAGCCGCAGCAGAACGCGGGGCTCTGCTACTTTGCCGCGGAACCGCGGCAAAGAAGAGGATTCCGCGGCAATTTGGGGGAGGGAAGGCCGATCCTTGGGGAGGAGGTTCCTGGTGAGCTGGGGGTGAGATCTTCCACGGCCAAACAGCATTATCCTGAAGCTTAATTCTCTGTTTCAGAGTATTAAAGCATTGTGAGTAAACCTAACCATTAGGGATTATGTTATCCTATTAATGCTCGAAAAATCAGAACTTTACATTTGTGTAGGTGACCCACAATGGTAGTATTTGCTGTTTTGTGATATCTTTACACTAGATGGAAATCGATGAGTATTACTTAATTATTGTGCCCTATATCATATTGTGATATGATAAATGTGTGGTATACATGTTTAGCTCACTAATTTGATTTAGATAAGGTAATTTATCATCTTAAATTCTCTGTTTGGTAATTAACTTTAGGTTAATGAAAATGCAAAAAAGGGTATTATATGCTTGTTACGTCTCTACATTACATCGTTATGATATGCATGTGTAGAACTCTTGTGCTAGTATATTATGTATGTCTATTGAGCCAAATTAGCGTGTTATTTCGCTATCTTTCTTGGTTATTATCATGACAATCGATTCGATATAGATATGATATAAACTTGAAGCTTACTTTATGTTCACAAGAGTACATGAGGAATAATCCCTCTTTATGTCATAACTTTATGTGGTGTACTAGTGAGTACATGTGGATGATGCATATGTGCATACGGGGTTGGAATTGGCGCATTATGGCGTTACTATGATTTTGGGAAACCCAAGTGCATGTTTCTTTATTGTGGCACATCATTTTGAGCATGACATGTAAGTTAGTTTTATATTGCTTAGTATGAATATCATAACTTAAACCTTGCATGATGCATTTTTATATATAGGAGGAAGGGCCGTGCGGGAGCCGGTAGGAGGGGGGAAGACGGGGATTTGACACATGTATATATATATATATATATATATATATATATATATATATATATATATATATATATATATATATATATATATATAATATATATATATATATATATATATATATATATATATATATATAAGGAGGAAGGGGCCGTGCGGGAGCCGGTAGGAGGGGGGAAGACGGGGAAACTTATATGTTTATATGAATTCTATATATATATATATAAGGAGGAAGGGGCCGTGCGGGAGCCGGTAGGAGGTGGAAGGCGGGGAAATTTCATTTATATTGAATGACATCTAAATGTGAACTGTCAAGTTGCATTCATGATTGATATGTTGGCCCAAAGGCCATTATCCCAGTTATTTTGATGATAACAAAACATATTTAGTTATGTATTTAACATTTGTGCTTCAGAATATTTCAGGTTATTTAACAAGTTGTTTTTGACGGCTCCGCTAAAAGACTCACACATTTGGAGTTCGCCGCAAAAATGAAGATTCCCAAGCTATGCACAACTAGGATGCTTTGGGATCAAGATGATGATGTGAAGATCAAGACAAGATCAAGACATTGAAGAAAACAAGCTTTGTATTTTTATTCTTATTTTAGATATTTTGTCAAAGCTAGATATTAGAAGTAGAGCTATGGGATTATCACACACACACCTCTTAGTTAGGTTCATGGCTTCAAAAAGACTTTCAAATTCCATTTCTAACTTAGTTCTAAAGAGAACATTTTTTTTGGAAATAAGATTTTTAGAAAAACAATAGTTTTGGAAAATCATTTTATGGAAAAACAAGTTTTTATCAAAAGGATTTTTATCAAACTATTTTAACATGATAGAAGTATGACACATGCTCATACTCTATGTTTTTACAAAGTTCCAAAATTCTACCCAAGACCCAAACCAAAAACCCAAGATTTCTGGTTCTGGAAGTTCTGTTTTTCAGAACTCACAGTAACCGGTCGACCGGCTCGGTCGACCGATGTGCACAATACTGTGCACGTCTATATCAGTCGACCGACCCGGTCGACCGATGTACACTTGCTTTCACAGGAGTTTTCGGTCTACCGACCCGGTCGACCGATGAACCCCGACGGTCATATTTTTGACCGTTGGCGGTCGACCGACCCGGTCGACCGGACTCTGTCAAAAGTTCTGACAGATCCAACAGCTATTTTTCTGACTGATTTTCTTTTTGGGATTTGATTCCAACGAATCTCTTAGGATGTTTTTGACCCCTATAAATAGGAGGTCACTTCAGTTGATATGACTAACAATTTTTAGAGCCATCAAGAATATTTTTACAAGAGATTTCTAAAGATTTCCAAGCTCTTCCTTTTAGACAAGATTTTCTCTCAAAAGCCAAAATTCCAATCACCCATCTTGAAGCCTACATCTCTACTTCTCTCTAGCTTTGCAATACACAATCCCATATATCTACATCTACATATTTGGTTCTAGGATTGTGCTTGGTGAGCTTTTGTAAAGTGATCAAGTGTTGATCACTCTTTTCTTACTTGAGTGAAGTTGTAGAGGCATCGGCCTCAAGGCGAGCTAGTGTGCTCAAGGTGGTGTTGCGGCATCACGAGAGACGGACAAGTGTGTCCTTGTATTGTTGATCCAGTGGGATCCTCAATAGTGGAAATCCTTCAAGTGTGAAGGCGGGGACGTAGAGCGTGGCTCGAACCTCGGAAACAACTCCTTGTGTTTGCGTTTGATCAAATCTCTCTAAACTCTATCTCTTTATTACTTGCACTTTTATATTGTCTATTACTTGCAAGAATTTGTGTATTGTGCTAATTGTTAAGTTAATTTTTAAATTCCGCATTATTGCCATATTTCATATAGCCATCACCTATTCACCCCCCCTCTAGGTGATTTCAATGGTATCAGAGCCTAACCCTACAACTTAGGTCTAACCACCTTAGGGAGATCCATATTTGGCTATATACATTTTTGTTGCATTTACATTTGCTTGTGCATTCATGGCATCCATGGACTTTTCTAGCATTAAATCCCCACCAAGTTTGATGGTTTAAACTTCCCCATTTGGAAGGTGAAAATGAATCTCTTCCTTAAATCCCTAGAAGTTAGGGTAGCTAGGGCTATAACCAAAGATTTCATTGAACCCACTAGTGATGAGAGCACATGGTCCGAGGATACTTCCAAAGACTATGAGGCTAATGCTAGGGCACAATATGCATTAACCCAAGCATTAAATGAGGATGACCTTGCACGCATAATAAATTGTAAATCCGCATTTGAGGTTTGGAACATACTCATTGTGACTCATGAGGGAACGTCTCAAGTCAGAGAGCCAAAGTTGACTTGCTACGTTCTCAATATGAGAATTTCTATATGTTTGATAATGAGAGCATTGATGACATGCTCACCCGTTTTACAAAAATAACTAATGCTCTTTCTTCCTTAGGCGACAAGATTGATAATGATCAAAAGATAAGGAAGGTGATTAGAGCTCTTCCTAAAGCTTGGGAAGTCAAGGCGACCACACTCAAGGAGCTCAACGACAAAGAGGAGATGGACTTCTCCGGCTTCATCGGAAATCTCAAGACGCATGAGATGGAGATGAAAGTTAGAGAAGAGAGGGAGGCACAAAGAAGAAGACGATTGCCTTCAAAGCCACTCCTACTACCATTGAGGAAGACGACTCATCCGAAGATTGCGATGAGGACTTCGCCATGCTCATCCGGAAGGTGGGCAAGATGTTTTACAAGAAGGGACGGCAAAGTAACTTCCGAAGAGGGAAGCCTCAAGGAAGGTACGAGAAGAAAAGAGAAGAACCCGGTCCTTGCTTCCATTGCAAGAAGATCGGTCACCTAATTGCCGATTGCCCCGCTCTACAAGCAACCACATCCAAGAATGGGCAAAGAAAGAAGAAAGCCTTGGCCGCTACATGGGATGATTCGGAGTCGGAATCCGAAGAGGAGCACGACGCCGCCAACATGTGTTTTATGGCACAAGGTGAGGAATCATCTAAGGTATGTCTAGAAACTTCCATTGATGATGATGACCTCACAATGGATGAACTTGCTCAATTTTTTGAAGAATTGCAACATAGGTATGAGATTTCACAATCTCATAATAAGAAATTGAAAAAGGAAAATGATGTTTTGAAAAATAAACTTGAAATTTGTTTAAAAGAGAAAAATGAGTTATCTACTTCTTTTGAAAAATTGAAAAATGATTTTGATAAGTATAAGGTAGCTAATAAAGGAAAAACCCCATGATTTCTAGTGATAAAAATGTTTTTGTTGAAATTCAAAAACGTGTTGATTCTTTAGATAAAACGTTAAAGAAATGTGCATTTGATTTTAACAAGCTTGCATCTAAATTTCCTAAGGGAGTAGCCCAAGGGAAACATGTTCATCATAAACATGCTACACATAAACATGCACACACACATAACCATGCTTTTATGTACAATAGTGGTAGAATTTACATTTGCACACATTGTGGCCGCAAAGGCCATTTAGAAAAATTTTGCTATGCTAAGAATAATGTAAAGAATAAATTTGTTTGGGTTCGCCCCGGATCTAACCCCAAAGGACCCACTAAGATTTGGGTATCAAAAGAGCCACCAAATTTAAATGATACAGGTATAGGTGGATCTACCCCTTCCAAGACTTAGGAGGAGGTGGTGCCCGGATGGTAGATGCAACAAAGCTTAAAGAACACATCAAGATTGCATCGCTATCGTGGAGGCACCTAATTTTGGAGATTGCCCGTAAATTGGTAACATCTCCATTTAAGAGTTTAATTTTGTATATACAATTGTTATAGGATTGCTAGTTTAATTTTATGCCTCATTGATACATGATTAGTATAAACTTGCAACTCTATCATGATTGTATATGCCATGTCCAGTTTTTGATTTTTTAGTCATGTATACATATGTATAGGATTGATAGTTTGCTTTTGTACTCTATTGATATATGCTTGTATAGAACTATTTTTCTATCATGATGTATATGTGCCTTGTAATAACTTTTATATCTGTTGTTTCATGCCTTATTTATTGTATGTCCACATGTATAATTTATTATTTGTATACATATACACATTATTTTCATAAATAAAAATAAACATTTGAAAAATTTCCTATTTAAACAAACACCTTAAAGATGGCAATTGCGCACCTCAACTCATTCAAGAGGAATCAAGAGGATGAAGTTCAGAACCTGTCACTGGGTATTCGGCTTCAACATCTTTAAAATCTTTGTTTAAATATGAAAATTAAATTAAAAAGGGATTGCATGAATTTTGATGTTGTAATAACTTAATGAAGATTTAAAACCTGTTGGTGTATTCCTATATGTTTAATATGTCATACTTATTTTAACTACAAAATTTATTTAAATTTTTTTTTTGGGCCATTTGCTGTTAACAGTTTTCAGGCAAAGCCGGTCGACCGACCTATAAAGCCCCGGTCGACCGACTCTGCCTGAAGAAAATTTTTATTTTTTCTCTGTTACCGGTCGACCGACCAGAATCCTGGTCGACCGATGCTAACCTGCAGAGCTCTCGGGATAAATCGGTCGACCGAGCCGGTCGACCGCTCTATTTTACAGAGCTCTCGGGTTGTTTCGGTCGACCGGACCGGTCGACCGATCGTCGAATTTTTGCCCTATATCTGTCTTTTCTCTTCACTTTTTCTCTCTCTCTCTCTCACTTCTCTCAGCGAACCGAAGACACCCATTTTCTCCCAAAATTTATTTCTCTCCAAACTCTCAACCAAATCCAAATCAATTAAAAACCCATCTCAATTTCCTCATTCTACTTCCAGATCTTCGATTTCAGCACCTTCCATCCACCAGATTCGGAGAATTTCAAGATTTTCAGTCTAGGGTTTTGGATTTTCTCAGTTAAGGTAAAAATCCGTTTTTGACTCTAAATTTTCATTTCTTGCTTTGGAATCTATTATCTATTGTCATCAATTTAGGTTTCTAAGCATCTATATCGTGCCTTAAACTTGATTACACCTAAAAATCCAGTTTTTTTATTCATCATGCCTAAACGTTCCAGATCTGAGAAGGGAAAGGAAGTTGCACAACCTTCCTCCCAAGCTCCTAGACCCATTCGCCCCTTCATTAATGATCTTGCTGCTGATAGATACTCCCATCTCTCCACTAGAAATATCAACTCAGGGAGATTTGTAGCTATTCAGGATTTTGAACATCTAGATATCCCTCAAATCTTGCAAAATAACAATTTAGTGGAATTCCTGACCATCAAGGAGCAAGTTTACACCTCTCTTGTTCCTTACTTTTATGCCAATTTTGAATTCGATGGTAATCGGATCACATCTAGGGTTTTAGGTAGGAACATCGACATTTCTATAGGTCGATTTGCTAGGATTCTGCATCTCTCCACTGGCGGAGCAGATGTGTACTCACATGATTTGCATGACTTTGAATTTCCGGAGGGTGAATCTTCACTCACCGCCTCTACTCTAATCCACGGGAATGACAATCCCGGCTTGGTTAGAAACGAGGTTGTGAGTAGGTACACTCTTCAATCTCAAGTCCTTGCCAAGATTATTTTCTTCAACATTGTCCCCAAATATGGTGAGTATAGCCATGCTAGGGGTTGTGTACCCTTGATTATCTATTGCCTGCTTAAAGGGATTAAGGTAAACTTTCCTAGAGTCATAGCGTCTCATATGGGCTCTGATCAGATCCGTACTGCGGGTAGAAGCTTGCCCTACGGCATGCTTATTACCCATCTTCTTAGGGCCCTTGACTTTGATCTCTCCACTGAAACTCCTTCCAATCCCCTGACCCACATCAATGGAGTTGTCCTGAAGATGATGGAAGCTCAGCTGCGTAGACACGCTCCTGTGCAACCACATCTTCCTCCTGCTGGTCCTGGCTCATCTTCAGCACCAGGATCTTCTTCTTCTGCAGCACCTGCATTTCCTCCTGAGTTACTGGCTCTTGTCTCTTCGGAGGTCCGCTCTCAGATCGAGGCACATCAGGCCTGGGTCGAGAAGCGCGACGCAGCTATTCGTGCGGAGTTGGATGCTCGTGCCCTTCAGGATGCTGCTTTTCGGGCGGAGGTCCGAAACGACATGTCATATTTTGCTGACTCCATGAGATTCGTGGATGTTCAGTTTCAGGCTCTTTTCTCAAAATTTGACATGCTCGTTCCTGACCGGACTCCGACAGCTTGTCGACTCCCTGCCACCGGTCCTCCATTTCCTCCCAGAGCTCGCTCTTCTGTTCCACCACCACGCACCAGAGTAGATGGCATGGATCCAGAGGAGGTTGCTTCTTCAGAGGAAGGTGGTGATGATGATGGAGACGGCGATGACGGTGATGATGGTGCTGAGGAGTGACCTCCCCTTTTGATGATGTCAAAAAGGGGGAGAGTTATTTTGAGAGAGATATTTTGTAGTATTTGTGTTTTGGATATTTTGTGATGGACATGTAGTATTTGTTGTTGGGACATGTAGTATTTATTTTTATTTTACTTTGGACATGTATTTCATGTATGTGTTGTGGACATGGTTATCTTGTGTTTTTATGTATCTCTTATTTATGTCATGTATGAACTCATTTCCTTCATCTATTCTATGACATGAGTATTTGGTATTATTTGTGGGCATAGAAATATGGTGTTTATCATTTACATATGTTTTCCTATATATGCATGTGTTGAGGGGGAGCTTCATTTGAAGTCTCTACCCAAAATATTTTGTAATAACTACATATGTTTTGCCATCATCAAAAAGGGGGAGATTGTTGGCCCAAAGGCCATTATCCCAGTTATTTTGATGATAACAAAACATATTTAGTTATGTATTTAACATTTGTGCTTCAGAATATTTCAGGTTATTTAACAAGTTGTTTTTGACGGCTCCGCTAAAAGACTCACACATTTGGAGTTCGCCGCAAAAATGAAGATTCCCAAGCTATGCACAACTAGGATGCTTTGGGATCAAGATGATGATGTGAAGATCAAGACAAGATCAAGACATTGAAGAAAACAAGCTTTGTATTTTTATTCTTATTTTTAGATATTTTGTCAAAGCTAGATATTAGAAGTAGAGCTATGGGATTATCACACACACACACCTCTTAGTTAGGTTCATGGCTTCAAAAAGACTTTCAAATTCCATTTCTAACTTAGTTCTAAAGAGAACATTTTTTTTGGAAATAAGATTTTTAGAAAAACAATAGTTTTGGAAAATCATTTTATGGAAAAACAAGTTTTTATCAAAAGGATTTTATCAAACTATTTTAACATGATAGAAGTATGACACATGCTCATACTCTATGTTTTTACAAAGTTCCAAAAATTCTACCCAAGACCCAAAACCAAAAACCCAAGATTTCTGGTTCTGGAAGTTCTGTTTTTCAGAACTCACAGTAACCGGTCGACCGGCTCGGTCGACCGATGTGCACAATACTGTGCACGTCTATATCAGTCGACCGACCCGGTCGACCGATGTACACTTGCTTTCACAGGAGTTTTCGGTCGACCGACCCGGTCGACCGATGAACCCCAACGGTCATATTTTTGACCGTTGGCGGTCGACCGACCCGGTCGACCGGACTCTGTCAAAAGTTCTGACAGATCCAACAGCTATTTTTTCTGACTGATTTTCTTTTTGGGATTTGATTCCAACGAATCTCTTAGGATGTTTTGACCCCTATAAATAGGAGGTCACTTCAGTTGATATGACTAACAATTTTTAGAGCCATCAAGAATATTTTACAAGAGATTTCTAAAGATTTCCAAGCTCTTCCTTTTAGACAAGATTTTCTCTCAAAAGCCAAAATTCCAATCACCCATCTTGAAGCCTACATCTCTACTTCTCTCTAGCTTTGCACTACACAATCCCATATATCTACATCTACATATTTGGTTCTAGGATTGTGCTTGGTGAGCTTTTGTAAAGTGATCAAGTGTTGATCACTCTTTTCTTACTTGAGTGAAGTTGTAGAGGCATCGGCCTCAAGGCGAGCTAGTGTGCTCAAGGTGGTGTTGCGGCATCACGAGAGACGGACAAGTGTGTCCTTGTATTGTTGATCCAGTGGGATCCTCAATAGTGGAAATCCTTCAAGTGTGAAGGCGGGGACGTAGAGCGTGGCTCGAACCTCGGAAACAACTCCTTGTGTTTGCGTTTGATCAAATCTCTCTAAACTCTATCTCTTTATTACTTGCACTTTTATATTGTCTATTACTTGCAAGAATTTGTGTATTGTGCTAATTGTTAAGTTAATTTTTAAATTCCGCATTATTGCCATATTTCATATAGCCATCACCTATTCACCCCCCCTCTAGGTGATTTCATGATAATGCTTGTGTTAAACTAGAATGTCACTTTATGTGCATAACGAGCCGAGTGGATGGGAGTAGACTCATCCACGAGAATTTCATACATATTCATACATTTATATCTTTTGTGTCATGATATAACGAAACGAAACTTTTGATAGTGGAGTCATGTAAACCACATATGTATATGGAACTTGGAACAAGTAAGGTAACTCGAATAAATTATTGTTTATGGGACTCATTGTAATTTACCTCTTCTAAACTGTTTAGCTTATGAAATCGTTATATCAATTCCCTTTGATATGGTTTACTCATTGAGCTGTCGAGCTCATTTTATTTTCCTTCCATCTTTTCAGGTTTGGATAAGGGTAAGGGACCTCTCTAAATGGAAAGGTTAAGTTATGGATGGCATAATATGTTGTAGTATCATTTGGTTTTGTTATGTGATCTTAAATGTGTAGGTATAGACCCTATGGAAGTCTTTATGGAAAAACATGTTAAGTTGTACTTGATGTACATTTTGTCCTTATAGTATTTGAGACCTTGGTCTTGTATGTAATATAATGTTCTGGGTTTGTGAATCCCTTGGATATGTATGTTTTGGAATTTGGAACGATGACAATATGTGGGAATGCTATTTGTTGGAAGTAACTCTTGAAATGTTGATGTAAAGACTATGCTTGCAATGGAGGGAATCAAGTCATGATATATGTTTGTGGTTAAGACTTGGTATATGTGATTGATAAGTAGGCCGGGTGTGCCGAAATTATTGGTGAAATAAGTAGGCCTTTGAGCCGAAATCTTGATTATTGTAAGTGAGAAATAAAGGAATATTAAGGATGATGCTGCCAAAATTTTTTCTTAATTTAAGGTTAACGGAGACAAATGGTGTTGTAGGCCTAATCTTGTTTATTAGAAACTGGGGCCGTTACAATTAGAATGACAAAGAATTATATTGTAGAGATGCATAATTTTGGTTGTGGATTGCAATTCATTTTGTAAACTTTTACATGTATTGGTGTTTGTATTTATTATAAGTTTTGATAGATATCCTACATGTATGTGAGAATAACACCTGGTTAATTGTAGTTAGTAGAGTAGTTGTTCTTAATTTGTAGTATGAGACTTGATGACTTACTTCTCTCTGGTGATTACTTATGATGAGATTGATGTTTTGGGATAGTTTGAATTGTGTATCCATATAAGTGGGCGATGTCAAGTCGAAATTATGAATTGAGTATGCATGTAACTAATGTTGTGAGATGATACTTTATATTAGTTGAATTCTAGTGGCAAGATTTTATTTGATGATAAGTAGACTGATGTTGGCCAAACTTGTATAGGTATATAATTTTTTGTATTTCAGGGCAAAGTTGTATATACAGAGGAGATGCTGCCGAAATTTTCAAGAATTTGGATTGACAGGATAATTTGTTGATTAATTACAATTGTTATATTAATTGAAGATTTTTGAAACTGGAACCGTTACAGTTTGCATCAAAGCTCAGGATTTAGGAGAAGCATTAGATCTAGAACAATTATCGTAGGAAGAGAACTGATTGCTAGGACTAATTGTTATGATTGATATATATGTGAGTATTTTGTATGCATGTAAATGTGATGTTTGACTTACCTATATGATTAATCTCAAAACACGAGACATTTAGTCACTGTCTTATGCTCAGATTATGGTACCCTCATGTCATAAGGATTAATTTCAAAGAACTTACAACTTTTAAGGGGGTAGGATCTAAATATAAAGATTCTAAAGGGTATTTCTAAATAGGAATGATTTAAGGGGGTTGTATATAATTATCTTTGTCGCAAGGTAACCCGTCTTTGAAACATAAAAAGGAGGTTTTAAAATTTTTCTAAAGTCGTTATCTCTTTCTTTATGGCGTTAGCTATCAAATTATTTTGTAAAGTTAATGATATGTTTGCGAGTTTCGACGTACTGTGGGGGCGCGGAAAGGGAGGAAGAAAGGCAGCAGCGAGCGGTGCGTGCCCGAAAAAATCCAAGGTCGAAAACGTCCACTCGATCGTCGCGCCCGAGGGACTCCCCGTGACCCACGCTGCTGCTGCGCGCCTCTGGGAGTTCGAGCGCTGTGCGCGCGCGCGGCCATCGATGCACTGCCAGCGCACCGCCCGATTCTCAGCCCGGCAGCGTAGTCACAACGTACCGCCCATCAGATTCCGTGCATCCCCCGAGGCTCACTCACATTCACTCCCACTTAATTATTTAAGTTTCCTCTGGTAAAAGTGAAGGAAAAAAAAGCTGACGTTCTCGTCACGCGGGAGGGACGAGGGGTGCTCCTTTTCCCGTGTTTCTCGCGTGTGTGGGTTTGGCAGAGCCTCTTGGCCCTCGGCTCCGAAGACGTTCGATGGCTGCCAACCAGACATCTGGAAATTTGGGGCCGTTTGTTTCGAGTAAATGTCTTAAAAGTCCGTAATTGATAAATGACTTACAATCTAATTATAAATATGGTATTTGTTTACAACTTAATTCATAAAAAATTTACGTAACTCAAGTACCACTCACTTACAACCCAATTACCGCTAACTTACAACCCAGTTATAGTTAATTTTATGGTGATGCAAATTTGCATTATTTTTCTATGTTAATATTAATTTATTTTAATATTTAACATTTTTAGTATTTATTTGTAATATTAAAACTTTTTAAATCATCAAATAGTAAATTTTGTGGTTAATTTTTTCACTTATGATTACACATTACGACAAACAAATACCGTAAAATACAATATACTTTCCCATTTATAAATTTATATTACTAACCAAACACCGTAAAACGTACATGCATGTAACTCTTTACAACTGTAAAAGACTTTATCAATTACGACTTACGAATTACGGCCAATTACGACAACCAAACAAACCCTTAGTGACGGGCCAGAATTTCAAAGATAGAGGCATAAAATAACAAATCAGTATGTTGTTGGTTGTATTTTTGAGACAATCACCCGTGGGCACAAATCAAAAATCGAGAGCACTTTTCGGACAAGACTGGAGAGCATGTTCCCCTGGCCCCTTGGCTCTTCCGCTATCCATAGTTATGGGGGGAAAAAAAAAGCACAATATTCTTATTCGTTTTTGCCTTTATTAGTTTTGACCAAATTTAATATGTAACTATTTCTTTTTTATTTTTGAGAAAAAGGCCAAGTTACCCATTTATTGCTATATTATTGAACCAAGAAAAAAAAAAAAATCAAGAAGAGTACTGAGGTGGAAGAAAAGAACATGCAAATGTTTCTCGTTATAAGAAATTCAAGAATGTAAATAATGAATAAAATAGTGTAAGGGTTTAGATGGTTTATATTTCGTTAGGATATTGTTATGATTTGCTACACCGCGGTTCTCTCTATTAGTAGTCATTATTTTGTAGTTGTAATACATAATACACTTTAAAATTTAGCAAGTAATTCTCTAATTTAACCGTGTTCTCAAGTTTCGACCGAGTTCGTGTTTGCGACAATATTCCAACGGGCAGGTCAGATGGGTTGGATTAAACTTCAAAAGAAGTAGGCTAATCACAACTTTTTAAAGATAAAATATTATATATTTATCCAAATTTGATAATATATAGATAGCTAAACTTAACATTAACTTTAACCGGCGTGGGGGTTGGGGGGGGGGGGGGGGGGGGGGGTGGGGGGTGGTGGTGGTGGTTGGGTTTGTCAACCTGATTAATAAAATGAAACTAATTTAGATGTATCATAACATTAAATCTTGTTATTTGAAAAAAAATTCTGAAAAAGACTCATTGAATTATATTAAAATCAAGGAGATAAGAATTTATAAATTAAGTAATTAGTATCATATTCAAGGGATTCTTCGCTACAGCCCACTATGTTAAACCGTAATTTAAAAAAAAACTCAACTTCATATTTTTTTTCACTTTAGCCACCTTTTTTTTAAAAATCCACACGATACTTTCACGTGTCCTATATCTGAGGCGGTTAACAGCGGTTAAAGACAGAAATATTCCCACTCTATTTTTTACTCTGAGATCATTTCTATCATAATTCCAAAAGACTGAGTAAAATCTGAGCGAAAGCGATGGCAGCGAAGGAATTGAAGAAAAAATTGCTGGAAATGACTTTCATCTCGATAGATTTAGAGATCTTCGAGAGATCTTCTAGCGATTTGCAGAAGAATTCAAAAGAAAAAAGATATATTTTCAACATTAAAACCTTAGAAAATCTCTAAATCTTATCAATCAGTTAAAAAAATTATTCATGAATGCAAGCCCTATTTTTTTTGTTTTTTGAGGAATTTTTTTTAACAGTACTGCGACCATTATTGCTGCAGTCTCTGCAAAATTTGATATGTTGCTCATCTTCACTAGGATTGCGACCATGATCACAGTCCTTTAAAAAAAAAAATGACTTATTTCTTTTCTTCATAAACCGCGACCATGATCGCAGTCACTTAAAAAATAACTTGTTTCTCATTTTTCAATAGGACTGCAATCATGATTGCAGTCCCTACAAAAAAAAAATTGCTTATTTCCATTCTTACATGGACTGCGACCATGATCGCAATCCTTTAAAAAATGAACTGCTTTTCATTCATCACATGGACTGCAACAAAAAATATACTGTTTTTTCATTCTTCACAGGGACTGCAATCATGACACAGTCCTATCAAAAAAATGAACTGTTTTCTCATTCTTCAATAGGAATATGATCATAATCGCAGCTTTTCAAAAAATGAACTGTTTCATATGGACTGAGATCATGATCACAGTCCTTTCAAAAAATGACTTGTTTCTTTTCTTCACATGAGCAGTGACCATGATCGCAGCTACTGTAAAAAATGATTTGACTATAAAAAATGACTTGTTTCTCATTATTCAATAGGACTAAATTACTTGTTTCTCATTTTTCAATAGGGCTGCAATCATGATCGCAGTCATTGCAAAAAAATTGCTTGTTTGATTCTTCACATTGACTGCGACAATGATCGCAGTTCTTTAAAAAAATGAACTATTTTTATTCTTCTCATAGATTGCGACCATAATCGCAGGCCTTTAAAAAAAGAATTGTTTTTCATTCTTCACATAGATTGCGTCATGATCAAAGTCCTTTCAAAAAAACTGAATTGTTTCTCATTCTTTAATAGGAATACGATCATGATCGTAGTCCTTTTAGAAAATGAACTGTTACACATAAACTGCGACCATGATCGCAATCATTTCAAAAAATGTCTTATTTTCATCTTTACATTGACTACTACCATGATTGCAGTCCCTGCAACAATTGACATATTTCTCATTATTTACATGGACCGCGATCATGATCGCAGTACCTGCAAAATGTCATAATCATCATTTTTTTGTTGTGATAGCGACTACCTTAAAACACTAATATTTTTTTCTTTTGTTTTTTGTTTTGGAAAAGATATTTCAGGAAAAAAAATTTAGACAATTTAGGTCCAGCTTGAAGCCTATGATTAACTTGATTGATCAACTGAAAAGAAAAAAGTCCATATCGATTATGTTAATGTTGTTAAGAAACACCATTTGGTGAAATATTTATGACCTTCTACAAGCAAATATTTGGAGAAGAAAATAAAGAACCACGACCATAAGCCTCTCAAAAGACACTATTATTAGTGTATATGAGGATTGCCACTATATCACAGTCCTAAAAACAAAGAAAATATAGTTTTATCAGGACTCGCAGTCCTCTCAAAAAGCACTACTTGTCAGTGTACATAAGGTCGCAGTCTGTAAAAAAACACTCAAAAAATTATAGTTTATGAGTATACGATCAGGATCGCAGTACTATAAAAGTCACTATTTGTCAGTGTACATGAGATCTGCGATCATAATTGCAATCCTATGAAATATTATTTTGCATTTTGAATTGACATTTGATATATATTCTCCCTCATACTTGCAGGTTAATGAAAGAATGAAGAATATTTCTAAAGAAGAGCCCAAAACGTTAGGACTCAACAATGTCGAGGAGAAAAAAAGTAAGATTCAAGAAAATATTAAATTACAAGAAGCAACAACAGGAAAAATGTTGTCTCTACCCGCACCTCCAGTTGGCAAAAAAGAGAAATTAACTTTTGAGGAAGGAAAATACAGATTGAAAAAGATAATGCAAGAGTTGGAGGAGAACCCGATAAGTTGAAGCATAAGGAGGAGAAGAGGTTTAACAAGAAAGAAAAGAAAATGGAAACAAAGAAAATGAAGAAAGAGGAGAAGCAAGGAAAGGAGGACGAAGAGATGAAATGAGAGGACGAAGCTGAAGAAAATGGAAAAATGAAACTAGACTTGAAGCGCTTATAGAATCGCAAGAACATATAACTGAAATTAGAATTAAATCCAAAAGCTAAATTTTCAGACTACAATTTGAACTTAACTTAAACAATACTCGAGACGAGGCGTGGTGCAGCTTTAGAGCCTGACATTATAGAAGGAAAATAAAAATAAGATAATCAAGAAAAAGAGAAAGAAGAAGAAGGAAAGAAAAATGAAGATAATCAAGAAGAAAAGGATCAACTAATTAGAACGAAGATAAAACAAGTGGAATTCAAAGTAAAATCAGGATCAATTGAGCAGAGAATGAAAGAAAGGCCTAAGATCAAAAGAGATCATGAAGGTTCCGCTCATATTTATGAGGAGACAAAAAAAAGGCCAAGAAAGATATAGCTAAAGAATTACAACAGGAACTGATAGACGCTAAAGATTTGAAGTTCCTGTTAAAAAACAAAAAAAGGCTCAAAACTTCGTGATCTCAATGTGAGCAACCTATACAAGGAGATGGAGCCGAAAAAATAGGAAAAAATAAAACGTTTCTTTGAAAAAGAGGACATCAGGTATTTGTTAACAAAAATCACTTATAACTTTTTACCTTTTTTTCCTGTTGAAAGTACACCTAGAGGGGGTGAATAGGTGTATGACTAATCTAATGACAAATGATATGCAATTAAAACTAAATGCAACACACTTAGTGTAACCAAAGAGTGTGGCCAAATTCCATGTGAAGGGCTCTGAACTATCTCCTCTAAATTCCTATAAATAAGAGTTGATGTGCTATGTAAAGCTCTCTTGGTTGAATACAAGTATGGGCACACACAATCAACACAAGTATATATATGATATGAACAATATGATACAATGCACAATATAAGAGAGAGTTTAGAGATAGTGGATCAATCGCAAATAACAAGATATGTTTCGAGGTTCGAGCACCCAGCTCTACATCCCCGCCTTCACATAGAAGGATTTTCACTATATCGTCCACACAGGACTTTCCACACAGGGAGCCTCCGCTGAGGATTTGGGCAAATACAACTTGGGAGTACACAACTCCTTTCTCAACAAATACAACCTCTCACTAGAGGCTAGGCACAAAGCTAACACAAGATCAACCTCTCACTAGAGGGATACCAACAAACTCAATCAATTCTACGCTTAGAGGGATACCAACAACCCAATTGCACAACCTCCTCTACACTTAGAGGGAAAGGCACAAAGGCAAAGCAAAGGAAAGGTTTACAATACTTGGTGATCTCAAAGACCATAAACCAATTCTTTCTCACAAAATAATGAGCCTAATAGATAGGATAGATAGATAGCTCAAGTGTGAGAAAATAAAGGATTGAAAATTAAAATCACAAAGAAAAACTCTAGAAAAAAACTCTGCATAGAAATGTAAATGAAGATCAAACCAATTCCCAAAGACTTTTCTTTTCTTGATTTTTTTAACACTTTAAAACAAATAAAGATAAAATCTTTAAGGCAAAAACTCTTTTAAAACTTGTAGCTAAAACACTTAAGAAGATCAGAATTTTTGCTCTTAAAATTGTTAGCTAAAACAGCCCAAAGAAGTGGGTATTTATAACCCTACAAAAATTCTGCCCGTTGGCAGCAAGAAAGGGTAGATTTTCCCTTCCGGTTGACCGGCCCAATGGTCATTTTTATGACCATTGTGCCACGGTCGACCGCTCGGTCGACTGGGACTAGATACGGAGAGCAGTAGCTCTCTGCCAGTCGACCGGCCGGTCGACCGGGGACATTTTAAGAGAGCAGAGCTCTCTGGACGGTTGACCGCCCGGTCGACCGGTCCACCAGCTCATGGCTGCGTGCACGTCCGTGCATGTCGGTCTACCGGACCGGTCGACCGACTTCTGCCTCGGTCGACCGGTCCGGTCGACCGGCAGACAGCCAGGTCAAACAGTTTTAAGATTTAAAAACTTGTCTTTTTTACCTTTGATTAAATCCCATAAAGTCACAAAAATTTCATAAAAATATGTTTATTAGAGCTTTGAAATACAAATATGTGTGAGAAAATTTTAACACATATTATAGACAATTTGAACCATTTTTGTGTTTTTGAAATTATGCCTTAAACCAAAATCCGTATTTTTCAAACTTAGATTTTTGAAATGGAAAACCGTTTTCTCCAAAACACATGTAAATACAAAAATATGATATTGAAACAAGTTTGAAGCCTATTATATATGGATAGAATTCAATATACATGAAAAGATATCTATCTATATTTTTGACATGAATTCTGAAACCGGTTAAACCGAAAACCAAAACAAAACATTTAAACTGAAAACTTGTGTGTATTATAAACTTGAGCATATCAATACTATCTAATTTTTACAATGATCTAAACACAATCTTAAGCTAAACAAACTGAGGTCTTCTTGTAGAACTTCTTCTCCAAGTCGATTCGATCCAAATATGATCCATCGAATTTGACTCCAACCGAGTGCTAAATGTGAACTTGACACTCGAGCTCTTGAATCGCCATATGAAAGCTCCAAAATACCTTTGTTGAAACTAAACACCTATTAATAATTTGTTCAAATATCTGAAACTAAATATCATAAGATTATTAGTAAAATATAACTACATGAGTTAATCATCATCAAAACTAGAGTGAAAGGCCTCTGGGCCAACAATCTCCCCCTTTTTGATGATGACAAAACTCATGGAGTTATATATGCATGGATTAAAGTTAAGCTTCATAGAAGCTCCCTCTTAACTCATGCATAGCAATAAACATAAAGATATGCAATGAATGCTCAACATAGATATGCATAACATGCATAAATAAACATGTATATAAACTTGATATCAATTACTTTTATACCAATACCAATTGTAAAAACAAACCAATAGTAAAAGTAAACAAAAGTAAAAATGTATAAACTAAACATGCATAACATGCATATATAAATCTAAAATATCTCTCCCCTTTTTGTCAATTCATCAACAAAGGGGTATAAAATAAACTCAAAAGAAATTTTCCTTTTTTTTTTGACAAATCAAACAATAAAGGCAATAAACATCAAAACATTATGATACCAAATTATGATACCAATAGAAACTACATAAAAAATTTTAAAGTACCAAAAGATACCAATTGAAAACATCTTGTAAATTTTTGATATCAATAGAGAATGAAATATTGTGAGTTTGATACCAAATGAAACAAATATACAGTTTAAATCTTGATACCAATTGTAAGTATTAGTACCAATTTGAAAATATTTTATAATTTTGATATCAAAGGTAAGAATATATATATATATATATATATATATATATATATATATATATATATATATATATATATATATATATATATATATATATTGTAAGTATTGATACCAATTGAAAGTAAAAATCAAATTTTTAGGTAAATATAGCTCATTTCAATATAGATACCAATATAAAATGAAGCATGATTCTAATTGAGAAACATAAACCAATCTTTTTGATTAAACACTAAAATCATTTTGCAATAAAGATACCAAATAGAGAATAATATCAATTTAATATTCTTGATACCAATATTGAAAAATGAAACATATACCAATTGAAAATATTTCTCATTAGGAGCGTAGGAAACCAATTGAAAACTAAGATATCAATAAACAAATATCATTTTTCAATATAAAGAGTGGGAGTAAGATACCAATTGTAAACAAAACAGATTGAAAAGTAAAACATGAATTTTTCCCCTTTTATGAAATACTAATGAAAACCATGCATAAGCTTGTATAGAATACCAATTGAAAAATAATTGTCATTAAGGACTAAATCAAGCTTAACATAACAAGATTTGTGCTCTAAGATATAAAGATATGATAAGCATAATCAAAACATATATATATGTATGAAAATTAAATACCAATCGAAATTGATACTATTTGAAGTTGAAGCATACATATGTAGAATAAAAATGAGTATACAAAATAAATATCAATTGTGATATCAATTGAAAATACAGTGAGGATCAAATGTATAACTCATAAAGACCTCCCTATTCATACATATGTTAAAATGATTTTCAATTGACCATACAAGATATGGTCGCCCATCCAACCACCCATTGTGGAAGGGGTTTTCAAAAATAAGTTTGAAAATAAGTTAACATAATTGAAAACTCTTCCAATGAAGAATAACGCAACTAGTTATATGATAATCTTGAAAACTAGTACGAAATCCTTTTAAGCAAGGACTAAAACAATGACATATCCATGAAAATATAAAAATCACACAATCATTAACACTCAAATAGCAATAATACTCATATAATCTCATGAAAATAAATCATGAATAAACAACAAATGTAGAGTGTAAAACGTTATGTAATCAACAAAATCATGGAATGAGGCATTTAAGCTCAATATGAAATTCTTCTCAAGAGCATGAAAATCATTAGAATTTAATTTTCATTAAAGCAATACTAACTTCAAGGCATATGTATGTTTTGTCTAAACTAGAAGTATACATACATATCTAAACACAAGTGAGTCCACAAAGAATTTTGTATAAAGGCAAATGACTAAAGGGTATACATGTATATCTTAAAGTTTTGACAAAATTAGCATATACATAAAGTTAAAATATATAATCCTAAAAACATATCCAAAAATAGGGAATACAAGTTTGAAATGCATGATTCATCAAAACTAGGCTACAAGTACATCTAATGAGTACAAATGAGCAATCTAGCACAAACATATAATAATCAATTTGTGGCTCTTTAGTTGTACAAGCATATGCACAAGTTTTAATAAAAAATTACATCTAAACATGTAATCAAAATATGAAGTATAAAACGAGACATAAATCAATATGATCATTAGGTAAATGCACATGTTGTTAGAGCTATGATATACACAATAGCTAAACTATAATGAGAACACAAAAAGATGAGTCTATAAAAACATGGGTGTATCTCAAATACTATACATGTATGTCAACAATCTACTTATCATGGCATTTAACATAAAAATCATGAAAAACATGAGAATCAATACATGCAAATAATCAATGATATGAAAGTATGTAAACTAAATGGGAGTTAGAATGTTACCAAAACTATTAGGACTAATCTCTATATCTCTAAACCAAGGTGGTCCTTCGACCAAACTCCTCTTGAAAGTGATGTATCCAAAAGTATCACCGTTTGGCTCGGAACGCATCCACCTCAAGGCACCAATGCCCTCATGTCATATGAGAGCCCACACCTACATCAAATAAAATAGGAGTGGCTTTTGGTACTCATACTCTTTTGGGTCCATGGGGGTTAGCTCCTTTCCTAACACAAACAAATCTATTTGTAAAATTTGAATCATTTATTCTATCAAAGAAAAATTTTATAAGGTGACCCTTCCACAATGTGTACAAGTGTACATATGAGCATACATTGTGTTATAAGTATAAGCGTGAGAAGCATGTGTATGTCTTAGTTTGTGTGCATGCATAGGTGAAACCTGTTTCTTGTGAAACATGAACTCCAAAAGTGGCACATTGGCTCAAAGTGGAGCCCAAACAATTAACACTCTTCTTTAAAATATTTATATCATTTTTAATAATAGTAGAAGAGGTGGAGCATGCTATGGATACACTAGGTGGTGAAGCTATACTAGCATGACAAACATGAGTATCTAAATCATTTTTCAAAGAAATATTTTCATTAGAAATCAAATCCAAATTCATTGAAATAGAAATACTTTTATTTTTCAAAGAATCATTTTCTTTTAAAACAAAATTAAGTTTTGAAGATAGAACATCATTTTTCTTCAAAACAATTTCACAATCACTTCTATTTTTTAAATTTTATTTTCTTTTAGGGCAAGGTCAAGTTGGGATTTCAATGAGTCCCTTTCATTTGAAATCTCAACCTTCTCTTGCAAAACCAAATCAAATTTTGAAACCAAATCCTTATTTTCATTATTAAGTCCAAAACTTTTCTTTTTCATATTTTCTAACAATTTTTCACAAACAATGAAAGTTCTTCATTCAATGCATCAGCATCAACATAGTCATTACTAGAAGAACTAGCACTATCATTTAGAAGGGTGTCCGAGTTTACCTCAAGGAAGTCATTCCCTTGGACCATGTAGCAATGTTGGTCGGACTCGTCTCCACTAGATTCTTTCTCCACAATGTTTGACGTTTGAAGCTCGGAGGAGGTCAAAGTGTTCCACACAAAGCAGAATCACAATGAGAAACCATACACAAATATTCTTTATTAAGTGTGCTTCTAAGTGCCATAAGGGCTTGTGCATTGGCCCCTGTAAGCTTGCTATTACCAAGATAGGATTTCTTGGTAGCGGTAAGGAAAACATGCAATCCTAGGGTTTTTAGGTACATATTCATCCTAAGCTTTCACATATTGATGTCAGAAACATCAAACATGGGAGGTGCAATGTAATCCATGAGTGTGTGTAAACAAGTATGTGTGTAAATACAAATACTAGATTAGAAACCAAGATCTCACTCCTAGGTGATTAAACCTAATATTAGGAGCGTAGGCTCTGATACCAATTGAAAGTACATCTAAAGGGGGGTGAACAGGTATTTGACTAATCTAATGACAAATGATGTAGAATTAAAACTAAATGCAACACACTTAGTGTAACCAAAGTGTGTAGCCGAATTGCCGGTGAAGGGCTCTGAACTATCTCCTCTAAATTCCTCTAAATAAGAGTTGAGGTGCTATGTAAAGCTCTCTTGGTTGAACACAAGTATGGGCACACACAATCAACACAAGTGTATATATGATATGAACAATATGATGCAATGAACAATATAAGAGAGAGTTTAGAGATAGTGGATCAATCGCAAACAATAATATATGTTTCGAGGTTCGAGCACCCAGCTCTACGTCCCTGCCTTCACATAGAAAGATTTTCACTATATCGTCCACAAAGGACTTCTCACACAGGGAACCTCCACTGAGAATTTGGCAAATACAACTTGGGAGTACACAACTCCTCTCTCAACAAATATAACCTCTCACTACAGGTAAGGCACAAAGCCAACACAAGATCAATCTCTCACTAGAGGGATACCAACAAACTCAATCACCTCTACACTTAGAGGGATACCAACAACCCAATTGCACAACCTCCTCTACACTTAGAGGGAAAGGCACAAAGGCAAAGTAAAGAAAGGTTTACAATACTTGGTGATCTCAAAGACCACAAATCAATTCTCTCTCACAAAACAATAATCCTAATAGATAGGATAGATAGATAGCTCAAGTGTGAGAAAATAAAGAGTTTGAAAATTAAAATCACAAAGAAAAACTCAAGGAAAAAACTCTAGATAGAAATGTAAATGAAGATCAAACCAATTCCCAAAGACTTTTCTTTTCTTGATTTTTTCAACCCTTTAAAACAAATAAAGATAAATCTTTAAGCCCAAACATCTTTTAAAACTTGTAGCTAAAACACTTAAGAAGATCAGAATTTTTGCTCTTAAAATTGTTAGCTAAACAACCCAAAGAAGTGGGTATTTATAACCCCACAAAAATTTTGCTCGTTGGCAGTAAGAAAGGGCAGATTTTCCCTTCCGGTCGACCGCCTGGTCGACCAGTCCAACGGTCATTTTTATGATCGTTGTGCCACCGGTCGACCGAGAGCAGCAGCTCTCTGCCGGTCGACCAGCCGGTCGACCGGGGCCATTTCCAGAAAGCAGAGCTCTCTGGACGGTCGACCGACCCACCAGTCCATGGCTGCGTGCACGTCTGTGCACGTCTGTCGACCGTACCGGTCGACCTACTTCTGCCTCGGTTGACCGGTCCGGTCGACCGACAGACAGTCAGGTCAAACAGTTTTAGGATTTAAAAACTTGTCTTTTTTTTACCTTTGATTAGTTCCATAAAATCACATAAATTTCACAAAAATATGTTCTTATTAGAGCTTTGAAATACAAATATGTGTGAGAAACTATTTATGTGTTCTTGAAATTATGCCTTAAACCAAAATCCGTATTTTTCAAACTTGAATTTTTGAAATGGAAAACCGCTTTCTCCAAAACACATGTAAATACAAAAACATGATATTGAAACAACTTTGAAGCATATTGTATATGAATAGAATCCAATATACATGAAAAAATATCTATCTATGTTTTTGACATGAATTCCGAAACCGGTTAAACCAAAAACAAAAAACAAATATTTAAACTGAAAACTTGTGTGTGTATTGTGAACTTGAGCGTATCGGCACTATTTAATCTTTATAATGATCTAAACACAATCTTAAACTAAACAAACCGAGGTCTTCTTGTACTTCTCCAAGTCGACTTGATCTAAAAATTATCCACCGAGCTTAACTCCAACCGAGTGCTGGATGTGAACTTGACGCTCGAGCTCTTGAATCACTATGTGAAAGCTCCAAAATACCTTTGTTAAAGCTAAATACCTACTAATAACTTGTTCAAATATCTGAAACTAAATATCACAAGATTATTAGTAAACTTTAACTATATGAGTTAATCATCATCAAAACTAGAGTGAAAGGCCTTTGGGCCAACACCTGTAACCAGTGGTACTGAGAGCTGGGACCATGAGTCGCATCACCTCATAAGACACCATAATTTTTATTTTTATATAAGGATTGTGATCATAGTCGTAATCCTCTAAAAAAAACACTATTCTCATTCTATATAGGGACTACTATAACACCCCAATTATCAAAATTCTATTTAATATTTTAATCCTTGATTAACAAAATTTTACAGGTTTATCTGAGGCAATTATTGAATATATTTCTGTGTGAAAAATGGTTTTTTGGAAATTTCGGAGAAATTTTTGGAGTAGGATGAAATATTGATAAATGAAAATATATGTGTGTATACAAGTAGATGGGTAATTAGATTTATCTTTCATAAATAAATAGTTCTATGCTAAATATATGCCTACATATACAATACACTTACATAGAAATACAAGAATATTAAATTAAATAGGAGTGAGGTGGATTGCTTTGGGCAACTTGAAGATGAGAGTGGCCAAGTGGCATATTAGGAGTAATTATCATATATCTATATAAATGAGTACATATGAGAAAAATGAGAAAAACCCTTTCATTTCTCACCAACACACACATACACACATTCACACACACACACACACACACACACACACACACACACACACACACTCTCTCTCTCTCTCTCTCTCTCTCTCTCTCTCTCTTCATTCTCCCAAATTTAGATCTCTCTCTTCTTTCAGTGGCAGATGGCCATAGCCCCCCTCACCCCACTCCCTCACTCTCAATCTCTCTCCTTTTTTCTCTCTTTTCCTCTTCTCTCTCCCCTTCTCTGGTATGTGTATGGTGACAACAGTAGCCATAACAACTACAACAATATCAGTAGTGCTACGGCACGCGAGGCAACGCGGGCGGCGGCGCATGGGGCGGCACTGTAACGATCCTAGATTTCTTATTTTCTCAATTAATATAAAATTCTTTTAAACTGACAGATTGTCATAATCATCTTCAAATTCTTGAAAATTTTGACAGCACCTCCTTTATAAATACTAATCTGACCTGATATACAATACCAACCAAAAATAGTTTCAGCCAACAATAGCCTATTTATTCTCAAACCAGATACATAAATCAATATTCGGCAACCATCCATGTAATCATAATAATATTTTGGCTCACAACGGCCTTCTTATCTTTCAAATAACAATTTCGGTTTGACTTCGCCTACTTATGAAAACACAATAATATAAGTTTGAGAGTACTCCTCTCGAGTGTCTACAGAATAATACAATATTGATATAAATCTAACTTATCATGATCATCACAAAAAAAATCAATAATACATCTTTGAGAAGACATATCTCGATATCTCTAATCAATAAATTATCTCCGGTGTCAACTCAAAATGAAACTTTTTATAACGAATCTCTGAACATATTTATACAAGATCAACTATCTATCCCAAATTTAAATGCACACAATTTATACGCACAATACTCAAGAAACATAACATGTTTAATTACACATAAAAGAAAATAGATTTATATAAAATAAATTTAACGCAGTTTAAACCGGGCCCTTACCTCAATGCAACCTGCAAATATACAGTCTGAGAGGGAATGAGCTTGACAGCTCAGTGAGTAGAGTCATATGAGGAAACTAAAAATTATATACCAAATAATAATATGAACATGATTATACGAAATAGTAAAGATGAATCTCTGAACGAGACAAGATAACTTGGAATCGACAAAGATGTATAGTCTTGGTGATCAAAATAGGTTTCTAAGGTTCTCCTTCATCAATAGGAATGGTTGACTCTTCTGGTCATTGATACTGTTAGTATTCTTAAATTTCTATTCTTTCATAGTGCAGGGTTTATGAGTTAAATAAAATGCTTTCTCACTTACATATAGTTTATTTTCAAATTCATCTTACACATCACACGTATCTCATGCATTACCCATATACCACACATAGTGGTACATAATTCACCATAACTAAATCATAAAATAGTTTATGCATCCAAATAAAAGATATTTCACAACTTATTTGTATATCACATAACTATATCACACCTCATGGCATTCACATATTACGCTTGATGAGATTCCCATTGCATATTAGCAATATGCATATACAAATCATAGTGAAATGATTAATTCTCCATCTCCCACTCCCACCAGCTCCCTCTAGCCCATTCCTCCATTATATATATATATATATATATATATATATATATATATATATATATATATATATATATATATATATATATATATATAAATAACACTACCGGCCCCTTCCTCCGATATATATAAATACAACAGACATATATATACATACATATATGCATACACATTGATAACAATCAATTCATCACCAAACAAAATTTCAACCAATTATTATATATAATTCTCAGCTCATACATTATATATCTACAAAACTACTTGTAGTTGACTATATATGTGCACGCATATATAACTACAAGTTAATACTGTAGTGATCTATTCGCCTCCTTTTATAGACTGAGTTCTCATTCACATTTTCTATATTCAGTTTTCTAAATCATGTTAGTTGCATATATATATGTATATACATTTATTGTATATATCTCTAATATGACATGCAATCATACAATTCTTAGGTGTATACACATTTTCAAACAGAAAGCCATCATATGTATATCAATCATTCAACAACCCACTAAACAATTATTAACATCCTCAACACTCATTCTTTGATCATATAATTAGGTCTTATAACTAGTTATGGTTCTTATTTCATACTGTCATACCCCGCTTCTGAAAATACACGAAAATGGAGTCGTGACGAGAGTCAGCGAAATATATACGTAAGGAGAATACCCCACGTATACACGCTAAGCCTAAAGTAACTTAAACAAGCTATAAAAATCTACTAAGATGACATGATAACACTGCAATATAACATATAAATGATCACACATGATAACAGATGAATATAACAATGAAATAGAAACTAAAAACTGATGTATATAGGGAATCGACAAGAATATACTAGGAAGACAAGAAATAATACCCAAATCGCATAATCAAATAAGGAGAACTCCGAGCTCCTCGTAACACATACAGTCTTATTAAACACCTGGATAATAGAATGAAACATCCAATATCTGGATATGCAAATCCAGAGAGTCAAAACTCCCAGTGAATGCGTAAGAATAAAGGGAAAGTTCACATACAAAAAACAGTGTGTACATATGATGAAAATATATACTGAAAATTAGACTGAAAATAACATGCAGAATGTAAATAGATAGTAAATAAGGCAATCAGTAATAGAACTAGAAGTCCAATCAGGTTAGGTGTCTATCACGGTCTATATATATCAGATAGGTAGAGTCAACAAGTGTTAGAGTCTAGTGTATAGTCAGGTCATGAGTACAATCAGGTGTCCAATATAGCATACATGAATTGGATGGATACCAATAGTCACAGTACATTATGAATAGTTTGTTATTATTTATTATGTCAGCGAACACTAATTGTCATCTGTAATAAATGTATCCCATACTACGCCTACTACACGCGCCAATTAGGGTCCTAAGTTATTGAAACTGATCTGTTAGAGACATTGTCCATGCTTTAAATGGGTCCTGTACATACCCGGGACTCAGTTTCCTGGCGCTGAACCAGGCCATACCGCTAGGTACTCAGTAACTGTAAGAGTAATCTCACTATGAAAACAGTGAAAGAATAACATTACAAATGGGATGTCAGTTATCCCCTAGGAACCTTATAGTGAAACCCTCAATCAGCTGCGCAACTTGTATCCTAGGTCCACTCAAAAACAGATGATGTATCCTCCATCAATTTTTTCAATCCCAGTGTAAGTTATCCATTTACATTATTATTACTTAATTTAGTTATAACAATCAATATCCATGTTACTAGAGTACTGGGACGAGTGACAGTAACAGTAATAGTACAGTAACAATAACAGTAATCGTATACATGGTGAACAGTAATAAGAACAGTAAATAGTATCAGTAACCGTATATATGATGAATAGAGCTGTACCGAGTGTTACAGACTAACAATACTTTTTCAATAACTTTCAGTAATATGAATAATTACAGTAACATGTTTAGATACTGATCCCTGACAATACAATCCCATTTAGAATCAGTCAAATCTCATCCATCTTTACTAAAGTGATATCATTAACTGATCCATCAACCCATAGTCTCAAAAGTCATCATGAACATTAAATAGAGTATCTGGTACCGTAAATCACAAGTCTAATGAACAATTAATCAGTTTTTTCATTCTATCAATCTACTCTGATCCTCTAAGTCATCGATATATCCATCTTCTAAGTTACTGGTGTATCTAAATCCCAACATATAGAAATACATACTCATTTATATCTAACCAATCATCACTATCTAATCTGATTAAATTATCAATCTACTCTCTCTTCAATCAAGCTCGATCATAGACTCAAATATCAAAACACAATTTCACTGAATATATTTATAATCCATTAGTCCCGGCCAATCTCATTTATATCTATTCCTTAACCCCCAATCAAATCATACTCCGGTACACTCACTAATAGATCCAAAACTAATATCTAATCTTAACTCCCATCTAAATCATCATCAAACACAGAGATCCAACCTGATAAATAATTTACATGAGAAGTCATGCATTTAACCACTAACACGAACTAATTAATCTAAATATCTAATATATATTTCTATTTTATCACCAAATACGAGATCCAGTCTAGCATGTATCTCAGGTAAAGTCCATGCATCTGAATACCAAGACAACTGATCCATTATACATCCATGCATTCCACTAATCTATACTAATCCAATTTACATTTACCTCTAAGTGATAAAACACTATGTCCAAATACATTTTAACATGACATATATGTATAGTCTATCATCCCAAGATCCAACTCTCTTTCAGTGCATCAATTATTGATAGTCAGTTGTCCCAATAGTATTGACAAAATATAGAATCAACAATCTGTCTTCCTGAGATTTTATCTTACTAATTACCAATAAATATTTACTCGATATAGTCTATTATAAACTCCAAAATAGTTGTCGGGAGTGGTTAATCAATTACTCAGAATGTATGTATACATGAACCATAATTAAGATGTATGAGTGATATCCGAGCATAAACAATAATTTAAACAGTAAATACAATTTATTGAAAAGATAAAATACCTATAATTAAATAACAATAAAATACAGAATAAGATAAACGCTCACATGAAATAACGCGATTTTGGATCTGAATTGCCATCTGGTCTTCAATTTATGAATCGGTACGGATCTCTAGATCATCTCATAGGTGAGTCTTCGAATTGCCAGTGTATGGGGTCATATGTGAACAGGAATCTATGTCTCCTGCAATGGGTCCGGATCTCACCAAATGGGTCCAAACACTATAACACGCGACCTAGCCCATGAACTCGCAAGAATATACACCCGTATACATACACACACACACACATGTATACCCATATACATAATACACATACATACATATTATATACACATACTCAAATACACATTTGCAGGATGCACATACATACACGCACGCACGCAATAGCACACTCACTTACCTATGCACACATAAACACATACTTAATCACACAAATAATTAAACACATGCACATATACTAATACATACTATTTTATACACCATGTATTAATTTACAATTAAGAATATAAAAGAAGAGAAAAAAGAATTATGAAGGGGAGGAACTTATGGCCGGCCACGAAGAGTTTGACGATGGAGGAGGTGGAAGCCGCCGAGGATGTCGAGGTATCATAAGCTATCGTCGGGGTCTCGCTGGAGAAGAAAAGAAAGAGGATGTCGCATGGCGGGTTGGGGCTGCCAGCAAGGAAGGAGGAGAAAATTAGGTTAGAGTTTTTGATTTAGGATTAGATGTTTATATAGAAGATGTTAATTGGTTATGATTATACAGTTAGGATTAGAATAATTTAAAATTAGATGGTTAGCATTTGAAGATAATCAGAGATTAGGTTTGTTAGAATTTTTATTTAATTAAGATAACTATAGAAATTAGTAGCTAGGATTATGAGGATTGGGTTGGTTAAGATTTGTATTTGATGGATAGGATTAGATAAGATTAAATATAGGGAGAGAGATATAGAATTAGTGATTAGGTGGTTAAGATATAGGGTTACATTGTTAGGATTTAGCATTTAGTTAATAGGATTAGGATTAAAATAGATTTAAGATTAGTTAGGATTTTATTTTGAGATAGAATTAGTTGAGATTATGATTTTCAAAATAGGATTTGGATTTTGGTACGTTAGATTAGATATGATTTTTATTAGGATATGAATTTGAGGTAAGAATAAAATAGATATTGGGTAATATGTTTTGGTTTGATTTTGGCTTAAATAAAAGAAAAATAGAACAGATAAAAATGGGCTCATGGCTTGGGTCAAGGAAAAAATAAGAAAAGATATGAAACGAATATGGGCTAATGGTAAAAGATAAAGTATATAAAAATGGGTACTTGGGTTTGAATTGGGTTTAGGATAAAGAATAAGAAAATGAAAGAAAAAGGAAGAGAAAAATAGGGGGTAAGACGTGAGCTTCTTTAAGAATAATACACAAAGTAAATATCAATAATATTAAAAATAAGAATAATAACAACAGTACACAAAGATATTTAACAATAACAATAATAATAATTACCAATAATAATAACCATAATAATAATACATAACAACAATAATAATTAACACAAAATACATGCAATAAAAAACTATTATTCATTATTAAATCTTATATTTTAAAAATAGAGGTATTACACATACATTCAATATTTAATTAATGGAATTGACTATACTACCATTCCTGATCAGAATCTTAGCATGTTTGATAATTATACTAGTCCATTCTACTAAATTTAACCATCCACTTGTACATACACAATTATCATATGTAGTGATTGTTAATGGTTCACTAGTTGAGATCAAGTCTATGTCGCATTCTAATTAATCTTTATACTTAGTCAAGTTAAGGTCTAGAACATAAACTGGTACATTGAAATTTCTTTTCATATTATTATTTGATCAATACCGCATACTGATATTAGTCACATTATCTTAGACATTATGATTAAATACTCATTTGTGATTATTGAGTAATTTCGATTTGGCTAGGCTGTGAGATATAATTGTTATCATTATCTCGTTTCAATTCGGCTTCATATTGAAGATGAATTTCTCAACTGACATTAGTATTGAGTGAAGATACGGTCTGCAAGACTAGTCGGGGACTTTCAGTTTCTTGATTTATGAACTTATAATGTCCTATAATATTTGCTCAGGCTGTTTACTTCATTTCCAGTCAAATTTCAAATTTCCAAAATTTTCGATTTCTTTGACCGTTGGTTTCACAATTAACCGTTAAATTAACTAACTAATATCCTAAGTGAATATTACTTAGCTTGTTTCGCAATTAAACTCTATCTTACAACTCATCGACAATTTAACTAATTATCCTCTATAAATTGGTGAAGGTAAACTCATATCAATTTGACATCAGGATAAATCGTTAGTGTCCGTCAAGCATTCTAACGGGTTTGATTATGATTATGGAGTGTCTAATAATAATGTGAAGATCTGGTTAATAACTCTGGATGGCTTAAGCCAAGTCAATTTCTTTGTAATACTTGCAGTTGAATAATAACTATCAATATGTTAGTTGTAAAAGAGTGGAATAAAAGTTTTTGACCATACTATGTGGAAGGAGACACTATCCGATCGAGTTGGATATCTCATTACTCGAAGAGCTTGTATAAGGGTCAAGTTGAAGCTACATTGGTGCAACCAGGTATCTAGAATTAGGTCAGTGAGGTAAACATGAGGCTTCCAAGTAGATGACAATGAATTGGGGATGGCACCAACACCTCTCTTTGGTTTGACAATTAGTTGCCTGAAAGTGAGATCAGTTACATAGCTTAATATTAATCAGATACCATCAGATACAAATACCTAGACTATTGCTTATTTGGTGCACAAGTAGTAATGTTCTACAGGAGTAAAATTCCAGCAGTGAATAATGACGTCTAGTAGTGGGCATGCTCAATTTCAGACCATTCTTCCCTCAAATTATCTCGGAAGCAATGAAGCATATATTTTCAAATTTCAGATGCTTCGATCTAAACTTTGGCCTTACTAACAAGTCCAAAAATGTAAATTTAACTGATAAGGTGCAAAAAGAAAAACTATTTACAAGAGGATTCTTGTATTCCTTAGGAATTTTGACAACTAATAGAGGTGTGCTATGTGGACGAGGGGTGAAGTTTTTGATTCACTTGCTTTGTAAGTGTTTTAGGTTGCTATATAATTTGATCTTGAATCTGACTGTCTACAAGTGAGGTAATTAAATATAAAGCTGGATACGACTGTTCTCGTTCATTTGACATCCCTTAAAAGTGAGTCCCTGATATCAGTACCAAGCATTTTTATTTAATTTGAGTTTATAACTTAAACTCCTTTTTTGTTGGGTTCTTGTTATTCTATTTGTAAGTGACTTGATTATTTGATTGATGACTGAAACCATTCTCACACAAAATCTAACAAACTCATGTATATGAAACTCTACACACAGTAAAAATCTATGCCTTTATCCAGTAGAGAAATTTGGATCATAAATGAGGACATTTCGAAGTATAATTTAAGTGAGTTTGAAAAACATAGGTGAAGTAGTTTATATCTGCCTTTCCAATAAAGGAAACAGAATTGTAGAACATTCCAATAATAACAACAAAAATCATCAAAGGTACATTAAGTAGGACCACCTTTTCAATCTACCCTCTACCTGACTGTTCCTAAGAGCGAACAGTTGATAATAACACGTTATATTAAAAGATAATTTCTCTCGGTGTCTACCCATTGTAGTATCCCAAACTAGGATTATGCCATGGGTTAGCACTATCTTACATCCTTCCATATTTTCTTCAGGCATGGGAGATTGAAAAGCTATCCCCATTCATCCAGCTCTCAAATCAAAATGAGCAAGGGTCATTACTGGTTTCATTGGCATAAACTCCCATCTTCTAGACTAGCTAAGAATCAACATCAACCAAAATGAATAGATATATCTATTCCTGCGGTCAACCAGTATTAAGACTCAGGGACTTGGCATAATTAACAATCTCATGTTTAATTATAAGGAATGAGGCTGGATAATAATTTTCTAACTATGCATGTATAGAAAAGTCACTAAACATCAAGAAGGAATCATCACACAGTAGTATTGTGATTAATTGGAAGCAAATATGAGAGAAGAACTTCTTTACATAAAATAAATTCAATCTTTTTCAACCAACATCCTATGAATTTAAAGAATTTAACATGAAAAAGAACACCCACCTCAAAATCTACTTAAAGTATGAAAGCATAAAGGAGTAGCTATGAGAAGAGCACTTCTAATAACTCAGTGATAATCCCTATTGAAGTAAGAATGAGTCTAATTGAGAATTAAATTAGAAAAGATGCATTCTTCAGAGTGAACTAAATTGAATCAAGAATGAATCAAGAACTCCCTCACACAATCAAGAGCAATCTTCATAGATAGATCAATATTTAATATAAAAAAAATTTAGATTTGAAATTGATTTTAAATCTGAAAACAAAAGATAACTCCCTCACATGTTCTCTATTTGTTGATGCACTGTCATCCGATCCGATGCCATAAGCCGCTCACACTCACCTGAACTGTCGCGCTCGCCTGAACTACCGCCAGCAGGTTGTTGCCGCTACAAGCAACAGTTGCAGTGCAAGCCTGCTGCTGTGGTAGCTGCTGTTACTGCCACAGTCCTACACCAGAGGGGGAAATAGGGATTAGGGAAAGAGTGACACTGAGAGTGATAGGGAGAAATTTGATGAAGAAATTTCTTAGATTGCTAAGAGTTGAGAGAAAATAAGGGGAAGAGATTGAGAGAGATCCCTGATTGAGGGAGAGATGAGGGGAAAAAAATAATTTTCCCCTTTTTTCCTTCTTGCCACCTGCCCTCAAACAAGTCCCAATTCCCTCCTACTATTGCCAGCTCCTCATCACTAGAATCATGTTCATCTTCGCCATCCAACTCCTATCACTAAACTCAACTTAATCTAAGCTATTCATTTCATCACTAACTCTTAACTTAGTTAATCAAACCCAATTAAGGAAATGAGACTAAATAAATCTTTGTATTTAATTACTATTTCTTTGTACACATACATGTAGTTAAGCTATAGTACTTATATATATACACATATTCCATTGCCATACAATGTATATACACTATATTTATATTTATCAAGTTTTATTCACTACAAATCTGTCCCCATAAAAATGTAAAATAAATATCCATTATTCAAAATAATAATTCAATCATCGCCTCCAATAAAACTGTATAATGTCTTCAGTAAGGGATCAAAATATTAAATTCATATTTTAATAACTAGGGTGTTACATGGCACAGAGCGGCGGCTTATAGTAAAGGATCATATTTTAATATTAAATTCATATCAAAATGTTAAATATTAAATTCATATATTAAAGGATCAATGTCTTCAGTAATGAGTGAGTGGGGATTTCTTGTTTCAGTTTAAATTTCACAAATTATTAGCGAAGATTTCAACCTATCTTGAACATTGAGTTTAACTGTGGTGTATGTTACATGTTTGGTATGAGTGGGTCTTCCTTTGATCTATTTTATTTGTTGAAATTTTTATGATTAACTCAAGTTTAGGGTGGTATGATTTTTGATCTTTAGGTTAATGGGTTGACCCAGTTGCACATATTTGATAAATGGAAAGAGATAGAGCACCATAGTGTATATAGTGTAGTGAGGGAGTTCTTCAATTTATTTCATGAAAATTTTGATTTATCTATGAGAAATACTATGAAATATTGAAAATGCTTCATCCATTCTAAATCCTTTGTTATAGATATTTCTAATTAGGTGGTAAATTGTAATTTGATTTCATCGGGTGGCCAATAATGCTATGGGTAATTCTTAAAGAAGTTGAGAAGTTCAAGTTGGGTGCTTTTGCACGAATTTCTAGTTTTATTAGTTTATCATCACTTGTTTTTGGGCGTGTGAAGATATGGTGAGTATGATATTTAATTTTATAATAACACATCATCTAGGAGCAAACCGACTGCACCAGAAATTTGAAGAAGATATGTATATTAGGAATAATTACAAGATAACATCAAGTTTTGTTAATGTTTTTTTAACATCTCCATTTTATGTGATAAATTCTGCCTTACTTGTGCTAACAGGCTCTTCACCTAACTGTGCAAATGGATACAATTCCAATTATGTTAGTATTTATATGTAAGTTGAATAATAGGTGCTTTCTACATGTGTCTAAGACTTGTCAGGACAATTAGTGTTAATGATAGTAGGGGAGCATAGAGACCTGCTTTGATAGAGTAGATGGTCTCAAAGACGCGAGAGTGTCCGTAAGAATGGAACTGATCAACTTAATGGACATATCTACAAGTTTAAAAGACATTTGGCATTAATAATATTATAACTAGTATGATTAAAGAACTAATTGTTATTCTCAATCGTCCTCGCGCTCTAACACCGCAGGGTGTATGCTCCCATCCAAAGTTTACCTCTCTACTGGTCGTTTGTTAATTATAAAAAAAATTTAAATTGAATGCAAATGAGTTCAAAGGACTGCATGCAAATAACTAGGGAGACATTTGGTGTTTAACAATCAGACCCATCTAATCGGTGTTTCAAACAACTCTCAATACTTTACCTTATGTTCCATATTACATAGAGTATTCTGAATTGTACTAGCTTAGAATACTACTAATCGATTACTTGGGGAAGCATCAAGAGTTATAACGAGATATTTGCAACTATTAAGATTTCAGGAGTATAAAGTTTCCTATATAAATTTCAAGTAAAATGTACAATGTTTATAAGGATGTTAGTGAAAAATCACCTAGAGGGGGGGAGGGGTGAATAGGTGATTATGCTAATCTAGTGAACTAAATGCGGAATTTGAAAACTAATTGCAATTAACAAGAGATGCACACTCAAACAAGCCAAGCAAATAATTATGAATGAACAATATGAATTGATGCAAGGCACAATATATAGAGAGAGAGAGAGAGTAAGAGCCAAGGGATCAAGCACAAACAACAAGATATGTTTCGAGGTTCGAGCACCCAGCTCTACGTCCCCGCCTTCACCCAGAAGGATTTTAAGTCCACTAGCTTGTCCACAAAGGACTCCCACAAAGGTAACCTCCACCGAGGATCTGGGACAATAACAATTACAAGGAGTACACAACTCCTCTCCTTACAAACACAACCTCCTCCTTGAGGCACAACTCCAAGCCAACAAATAATCACCTCACAACCTTGAGGGACAACCACAAAGCAACACAAGGATCACCTCACAACTTGAGGGATACAACCCAAATGCACAACCTCCTCAACACAATAAGGGAAAGGCACAAAGCCAAGCAAAGATTGGGTTTACAACTTGGTGGTCTAACAAACAACCACAAACAATCTCTTTTCCCACACAAAGATTCTATAGAATAAGATAGTAGATGTAGCTCAAGTGTGGAGAAAACCAAAGGAATGGAAATTAAAAATCACAAAGAAAATCTTGGGAAAAACTAGAAACCAAGATAAAGAAGTTGAATCAAACACTTTTCTCAAAAACCCTTTTCTTTGATTTTTCAAACCCTAACAAAAACACCAAATAGATTGTTCAAATAAAACCCAAAAACTTCTTTTGATTGCTGTGAAAACACTAGAGAAAGCTCAGAAAATTCGCCCAAAAATTCTTGAAGAAAAACTCTTTCCAATGGGGTATTTATAGGCCATTTGGAAAACTAGCCGTTGGCAGCAGAAACTGCCAAAAATGAACCAGCGGTCGACCGTCCAACGGTCATTTTTCAGACCGTTGTGCCATCGGTCGACCGTCCCCAGAACCAGAGAGCAACGGCTCTCTGGTCGGTCGACCGCGTGGTCGACCGAAACAAACAGAGAGCAACCTGCTCTCAGTCGGTCGACCGTGCGGTCGACCGTCTTATGGGGCAGTCAGCGTGCACGTATCCGTGCACGTCGGTCGACAGTGCGGTCGACCGGCTACTTGGTACGGTCGACTGACCTAGCCTGGCAGAGGCAATTCTGGTCAGAAAAACATGTAATTTTTAATCCTAAAAATTCCCATAAAATCTCTAAAATTACACAAAAATAATTTTATCATTTTATTCTGAAATATAAACTTGTGATAAAAATTTCATCACAGATAACAAACATTTTGAAACATTTTTGTGTCTTATCATTTTTACCAAAAATAAAAAACTGTATTTTCTAAAACTTGGATTTTTGAATAGAAAATACATTTTGTCCAAAACTTATCCAAATACAAAAACATGATATTAAACAACATTTAGGCATGATGTATATGGATATAATCCTATATACATGAAACATATATATATCCTTGTTTTTGACTTTAATTCCAAAATATGTTTTGTTAAAAATACCAAAACATAAAACACATGAATAAGTGAGTCAAAATTAAGTTTGTCTAGGAAGTTAAGCATGCATGTATATAGAATGAATCTACTATACATAAAACCATGTAAACTTGTTTCGATCTATCTATTCATGAAACCAAGATCGGTTAAACTAAAAACGGAAAAAACCGAAAACCAATATTCAAAACATGAAACGTGTGTGTTGTGAACTTGAGCATATCATACTATTCTAATCTTTGCAATTTGGATCTAAACACAAAACTAAGCTATGGTACCGATGTCTTCTTGTCTCCAAGCCGACTCGATCCAAAACTCCTTGATCCACCGAGCAAGTGCTATATATGATCTTTGAAACGCTCGGACTCTTGAATCAACATGTGAAAGCTTCCAAATCATCTTGTTGAAGCTAATCACCAACTAATAACTTGATTAATGATCTGAAAGTAAAATCACAAGATTATTAGTACACATAACTACATGAGTTAATCATCATCAAAACTAGAGTGGAAAGCCTTTGGGCCAACAATCTCCCTCTTTTTGATGATGGCAAAACTCATGGAGTTATATATGCATGGATTAAAGTTAAGCTTCAAAGAAGCTCCCCCTTAACTCATGCATAAACAAATAAACATAAATATGCAATGAAGGCTCTTAAACATGAATGCATATCTATGCATAAACAATAAAAGGCTCTAGATACTAATGAAATGTTCAAAAACAAAACATGCTCTAGATACCAATTAAAATTAAACTTAATATATGCAGGATATAAATATGCATATATAAACCAAAATTTTTCTCCCCCTTTTTGTCAATCATCAACAAAGGGGTAAAAACTAAAACAAAACAAAATCTTCTCCCCTTTTATTTTTTTAATACAAGGAAACAATCAACAATAAGGGGTAAAAGCAAAACAAATCAATAAAATTTTCTCCCCCTTTTTGTTCGAAACAAAGAATCAATAAAGGGATGATCAAAAACAAAATGTTCTCCCCTTTTTGTCTAAAACAAAAACGATATCAATAAGGGGTCAAATCAAATATGATACCAATTAAAAATGTGTCAATGAAGTGCATATTGATACCAATTAAAAGTGAAACTATACCAGTTGAAAAACAAAGATCTTGATACCAATTGATAAGTAAACAAACAACATACCAATTGTAAATAAACAATCGTGATACCAATTAAGATTAAACATTACAAATTTTGAATCTCTAAACATAAATCTTAATACCAATTGAAATTATTATTCTTTTTAAGGCATAAGATACCAAATATAAGAAAACAATCTTGATACTAATTGAAATTAAACATAACAAATTTTGAATTTCTAAATAAGGATTTTGATACCAATTGTAAATATTTTTCATATGATACCAAATTGAAATTTTCAATCATAAAGTATGGGAGTGAGAATCAAATACCAATTGAAAGATGAAATATAAGATTTCTCCCTCTTTATGAAATACCAAATGAAAGCATGCAAAGCTTGTATATGAATACTAATTGAAAACTAGTCAATTGAAACAAGATAGTCATTATAAAACAAGCTTTATCATGATCAAAATTTGTGCTCTAAGATATATGAATATAATAAGCACAAATAAAAACATATATATATGTATGAAAATTAGATACCAATTGAAATTGATACTCTTTGAAGTGCAAGCATACATATACAAAAGTTATATGAGTATACAAAAATGTCAATATTGATACCAATTGAAAGAATTCAATGATACCAATTAAAATAATAATAATATCAAAGTATATCTCATATTACCTAGCTTCCCAATCATGTTCAAGTTTAAAATGATTTTCACTATAAGGCATACATGAGCATGATCTTCTATCCAACCACCCTTAGAAAGTAGCGGTTTTCAAAAATAGGTTTGAAAATATAGTTTGCTTGAAAATCTCTACCAAGTGAAGAATATCGAAACTAGTTAAATGAAAAACCTTTAAACTAGTACGAAATCCTTCAAGTAAGGAATAAAAATAAAATTGTTTTTCATGAAACACATGTAAATCACATGATCACTAAACACTCAAAGTCCATAGAGCCCATATCATACTCATGAAAATAAAATCATGAGAAAACTAACAAGGTGAGTGAGCAAGTGTTATGTGACATGTATCAACATGAAAATATTCATTAAGCTCATGTGGAATTCCTTAAACATGAAAATCTAAAATTTTTAATAAAACAAATTATACTTCAAGGAATATGTATGTTTTGTCAACACAAAAAGTATACATACATATCCCTAAACACAATTGAGTCTATATATAAAGATTTGCATGAAAAGCAAATGACTCAAGGGGTATACATGTATATTTTAAGGTTTGGCAAAATAACATATACATGAAGTGAAAACACATGATCACAAAAAAAAAACATGTCCAAAATAGGGAATACAAGTTAGAATGCATGAATCATCAAAACTAGACTATACTAGAACATCTAATGGGCACAAATAAGCATCCAAGCACTAACATATATAAAGATTTATTTGTGGCCCATTCTATGTACAAGTATATACCTAGTCTTAATGAAAACTAACTTTAAACAAGTAATCAAATCATGTAGCATAAAATGTGACATAAATCATCATTACAAACATAAAACGATCATTATGTAAATCCACATGCTATTAGTTCTATGATGTGCATAATAGCTAAACAAATGGTGAGAACACAACATATGGGTCCATATAAACATGGGTGATCTCAAAAGCTATACATGCATGTCAATGATCTAAGAGTCATGGTATTTAACATAATAAACTATAAACATCAAAATAAAACAAAAATCATAAACATCCATATGATCATTATGTGTATGCATATGTATTAGATTTAGAGCATACATATTAGTTAAAAACAGGTGATAATACAAAGATAGGTCCATGGGTGTCTCAAATAACTAAACATGTATATCACTAATCTAAATCACATGGCATAATCATAATGAACAATAAAACATGACATGCTATAAATCAATGATGTGAAAGCATGTAAATAAAAATGGGAGTTAGAGATCGATACCAAAACCGATGAAGGCACCTCTCTAGTTCTCCAAACCAATGGTGGTCCTCCTCCACCAAACTTCCCTTGAAAGTGATGCATTCTAATTTGTATTCTCTTAAGCACGGAACACATCCACTCCAAGGCACCGCTACTCTCACGTGATGCGAGAGCCCACACCTACATCAAATATTTTAGGGGTGGTCTTTGGTACCCATTTTCTTTGGGTCCATAGGGGTTAGTATCTTTCCTAACCCAAACAAGATTATTTGCTAAATTTTCAATATGTAAACGATTATAGCAAAATCTAACAAGGTGGCCTTTTCGACCACAATGTGTACAAGTGTACGCATGAGCATACATGTAATGGTGGTGACCGTGGGAAGCATGTGTATGCCGTGATGGGTGTACATGTAAAGATGGAACTTGTTTCTTGCGAACCAAGGTTTCCAAGCGTGTATGATTCAAAGTACATTGGCTCAAAGTGGAGCCCAAACAATCTACACTTTTCTTCAAAATATTTATATCATTTTCAATAGTAGAAGATAAATGGAGCATGCAAAAGATGTGCAAGAAGAAGAAGCTACACTAGCATGACAAACATGAGAATCTATATCAATTTTTAAAGATTCATTTTTCTTCAAAACCAAATCCAATTCTTTTGTAATGAAATCAATTTCAGTTTTCAAAACAAGATTATCTTTTAAAACAAAATCTAATTTTGAAGATAACATCTCATTGTTTTTCACGACATCATCACAATCATTTTTGCTTTTCAAAACATCAATCTCTTTTAGGGCAAGGTCTAGTTGAGATCTTAGTGAGTCATGTTCACTAATAATCTCTTCCTTCTCTTGCAAAACTGATTCAAAAGTTGAGCACAATTCTTCATTTCTTCTTTTAAATCAAAGTTCTTCTTTTTTAAAAGATCATGTTTTTTAAAAAAAATTTCAAGCTTTGTGGCAAGTTCTACATTTAAATTTTGAACTTCTAAACATCCATAGCAATATGAGCTAGAGCTATCATCTATTTGAGAATCCGATTGTACCTCAAGGGAGTTCTTTCCTTGGACCATGAGGCAATGCTCGTCGGACTTATCTCTCCTAGATCTCCTCAACTTGTTGATAATCCTTGGTAGCTCGGGAGAAGTCAAAATGCTCTAAACTGCAAAAGCCGAATCATAATGATCAAACACCGGTAAAAGATCTTCATTAAGAGATGCTCTAAGTGTTTTAAGTGCTAATACATTTGCCCTTTTATGCTTGCTATGATTTGGGTAGGATTCATTAGTAGTGGCTTGATAAACTAGATGTCCTATGGTTTTCAAATGACTACTCATATTGGCCTTCCAAACATCAAGTCTAAAAAAGTCAAACATAGGAGGGCTATCCATGAGTGCAAACTAAATGTGTGCAAATAAAAATGCAAATGAAGATTAGCAAACCAAGATCTCACTCCTAGGTGGTTAAACCTAAATATCAGGAGCGTAGGCTCTGATACCAATTGAAAAATCACCTAGAGGGGGGGTGAATAGGTGATTATGCTAATCTAGTGAACTAAATGCGGAATTTGAAAACTAATTGCAATTAACAAGAGATGCACACTCAAACAAGCCAAGCAAATAATTATGAATGAACAATATGAATTGATGCAAGGCACAATATAGAGAGAGTAAAAGCCAAGGGATCAAGCGCAAACAACAAGGTATGTTTCGAGGTTCGAGCACCCAGCTCTACGTCCCCGCCTTCACTCAGAAGGTTTTTAAGTCCACTAGCTTGTCCACAAAGGACTCCCACAAAGGGAACCTCCACCAAGGATTTGGGGCAATAACAATTACAAGGAGTACCCAACTCCTCTCCTTATAAACACAACCTCCTCCTTGAGGCACAACTCCAAGCCAACAAATAATCACCTCACAACCTTGAGGGACAACCACAAAGCAACACAAGGATCACCTCACAACTTGAGGGATACAACCCAAATGCACAACCTCCTCAACACAATGAGGGAAAGGCACAAAGCCAAGCAAAGATTGGGTTTACAACTTGGTGGTCTAACAAACAACCACAAACAATCTCTTTTCCCACACAAAGATCCTATAGAATAAGATAGTAGATGTAGCTCAAGTGTGGAGAAAACCAAAGGAATGAAAATCAAAATCACAAAGAAAATCCTTGGGAAAAACTAGAAACCAAGATAAAGAAGTTGAATCAAATACTTTTCCCAAAAACCCTTTTCTTTGATTTTCCAAATCCTAGCAAAACACCAAATAGATTGTTCAATTAAAACTTAAAAACTTCTTTTGATTGCTGTGAAAACACTAGAGAAAGCTCAGAAAATTCGCCCAAAAATTCTTGAAGAAAAACTCTTTCCAATGGGGTATTTATAGGCCATTTGAAAAACTAGCCGTTGGCAGCAGAAACTGCCAAAAATGAACTAGCGGTCGACCGTCCAACGGTCATTTTTCAGACCGTTGTGCCATCGGTCGACCGAGCGGTCGACCGTCCCCAGAACCAGAGAGCAACGGCTCTCTGGTCGGTCGACCGCGCGGTCGACCGAAACAAACAGAGAGCAACCTGCTCTCAGTCGGTCGACTGTGCGGTCGACCGTGCGGTCGACCATCTTATGGGGCAGCCAGCGTGCACGTATCCGTGCATGTCGTTCGACAGTGCGGTCGACCGGCTACTTGGTACGGTCGATCGACTTACCCTGGCAGAGGCAATTCTGGTCAGAAAAACATGTAATTTTTAATCCTAAAAATTCCCATAAAATCTCTAAAATTACACAAAAATAATTTTATCATTTTATTCTGAAATATAAACTTGTGATAAAAATTTCATCACAAATAACAAACATTTTGAAACATTTTTGTGTCTTATCATTTTTACCAAAAATCAAAAACTGTATTTTCTAAAAATTGGATTTTTGAATAGAAAATACATTTTGTCCAAATACAAAAACATGATATTAAACAACATTTAGGCATGATGTATATGGATATAATCCTATATACATGAAACATATATATATGCATGTTTTTGACTTTAATTCCAAAATATGTTTTGTTAAAAATACCAAAACATAAAACACATGAATATGTGAGTCAAGACTAAGTTTGTCTAGGAAGTTAAGTATGCATGTATATAGAATGAATCTACTATACATAAAACCATGTAAACTTATTTTGATCTATCTATTCATGAAACCAAGATCGGTTAAACCAAAAACGGAAAAAAATCGAAAACCAATATTCAAAACATGAAACGTGTGTGTTGTGAACTTGAGCATATCATACTATTCTAATCTTTACAATTTGGATCTAAATACAAAACTAAGTTATGGTACCGATGTCTTCTTGTCTCCAAGCCGACTCGATTCAAAACTCCTTGATCCACAGAGCAAGTGCTATATATGATCTTTGAAACGCTCGGACTCTTGAATCAACATGTGAAACCTTCTAAATCATCTTGTTGAAGCTAATCACCAACTAATAACTTGATTAATGATCTAAAACTAAAATCACAAGATTATTAGTACACATAACTACATGAGTTAATCATCATCAAAACTAGAGTGGAAAGCCTTGGGCCAACAGTTAGTGCCACCGAGTTCCTTGAAGGCATAGAGGAGATGGATTAGATTATAATTAATAAGAGAAAGGAGATCAGCTTTTAGTTCTGAAGGAAACTATAATTTGTTGACGTAAAGATAGTAAGGTTACATGAGTTTTAAAGGGGTGAATTATAAATTTAGAGACTCAGTTATGCTCATGTGATTTAAATTCCTGAAAGAAAAGGTGCATGTTAAGTGTGTTGGAATCTACTTAACAGGAATCAATCTGACAACTAATCAAGATCACTGAGATATCAACAATCTAATTAGCCAGGTCGGCAAATATCAGGTGGGAGGTTTTTCGTTCAATAGAACGTTCCTTACTTTAAGAACCATCTTTCAATTTCCTTCCTTGGTTAAACACTAATTAGACTGAATCTAAGTCAGTCTCGATATACTGAATATCTGTATATCCCCTGTATAAAGAATTTAATTCACTTATACAGTATTTGGAGTGAGGTACGCTTAGAGCGAATCTCCTTAAGACAATTCGTCCCCCGCACCGGTGCTAACGGGATAATGGACGCTGGTCTCCCAAGATACAACACTCCTTCACGGTATTTGGATAGCACTACCAAATCATTGTACGGTCGAACCGTAGTCAACCAGTACCTTCATAGGATCGTTAAAACAGCGGGACAAGGACAAATTTTGAATGAATATTTGCCTTTACTTTAGAGTAGCACCCACTGTTGAGGACGAAGGAAGGTTGAAGAATATTCTTCTTCAGAAGTACCAGATTCAGACAACAATTCTATAAAAGAATCTGTTGAATTTTCTGATCCCTCTTTCAGAACGACTTTTGCAGAATCTCCTTTGGAAGTCGCTTCGGAAACCGAGTTATGGATTTCCCACTTCTCGCTGGAAGTCGCTTCAGAACTCCACTGCCAATTCAGAACTTGCTTTAGAATTCTGAGAGATAGAGAGAGATTATTGTTGGTGTGTCTGAGAAAGGGAAACTGGAGCGCTATTTATAGCGCTCCGGGAGGGGCATTCTCGTCCGCTAAATCCCAACAGTTGCAGCGGTTCAGATAGAACCGTCGCAACTGTTCGGTCCAAACCACCCAACCGTCCAACTGCCCAACCGTACAGACGCTTTTCAGACCCGATTCAAAAAGAACCAGGCCAGGTAGAGAACCCGAACCCGAACCCGAACCCTGACCCGGCACCGGCCGGCTGGCCGCCGCCAGCGGCGGCGTGCGCGCATGTGCGAGCATAGTTCCCTCCTTTTCGCGCGCAAAAACTTGAAGTACCCAAAGGGCACGCCCTTTGTTCTCAATTTTCTCTATTTATACACCACAAACTTCCATCCCATGGCCAATGTAGGACTAAATGCTTTTAGTTACCTTTAGTCTCATTTTGGCTTTGAATTAGGTAATCTTTAGACTTGAATATCTCATTCATTCGAAGTCGGAATTAAACATGTGAATATACCACGTTCATCCCCAATGGAAGGAGAACACACTCCAACCATCATCCAAATTATTCGATCAACGGGTCTTGCCATAATTCAGCTCAAAGATTCGCTTTTATATTCTTTAATTCTAACAATCCCCCACAATGAATAGAGATTCAAGGAAATGACACACAAAGAGACTGACTCTATTGTGAAAGGTACTTTAGAAAAGAAACTGCATCAGGATAGGTGAACTAGGTCTTGAACCTTCCATAGCGAAAGCTTTATCGGACTTACTGGCTAATCAGTGAACTAGGTCTTGAACTGTTAGCCGTTAGTGTAAGCCAAGTCAACAAGCCTCACACAGTGACTTTCCAAATCAACTTTGGTTCTCGGTTTTGTCCGTTTTGGCCCTGGACATTCTTGGTTTCAGAGAGTATCTTTAGGGTATAACAGCCTCCATAGAAATTCCCAAAGAGTCGACCCAACTCTATACTCTCATAGGTGATCGTCCTATTAAGAGTAGTCTACTCTACTCCAATTGTTTAGTGACAAGATATAGGCATCATTAAAAGCATTAAGCTTATCCTTAATCCACTTGTAGAAAAGCACTTATGTGCACCTTAGGAATGGATTGGAGTCAAGCTCCCAAGTGCTTACTTGTTGAGTCAATTATAACTAGTTTTTCCTCTTAAACTTAGTCCGAAGGATCTCCAGTCGCTAAGTGAGGTTTCCATTAAGCTGACTCGGTAAGGTTAGGCTTTTAGACCCATTCCCCTCGATGCACAGTTTATACGCTCTCCACTTAAACCTTTAGTAAGCGGATCCGCTAAATTATCCTTTGATGATACAAAGTCAATAGAGATAATTCCATTTGAGAGCAATGCTTCACGGTATTATGTCTATGGCGAATATGTCTAGACTTACCGTTGTATATAACATTTTGTGCCCTAGATATAGCTGCTTGATTATCGCAGTGTATACATATAGCGGGCACTGGCTTTTGCCATAATGGTATATATTCCAAGAATTGTCGAAGCCATTCTGCTTCTTCTCCAGCCTTATCTAAGGCTATGAGTTCCGATTCCATAGTGGAACGGGCAATACATGTTTGCTTAGAAGATTTCCATGATATCGCTGCTCCTGCTAGAGTAAATACGTATCCGCTAGTTGATTTTGATTTCTCAGAATCTGCAATCTAATTAGCATCACTGTATCCTTCAAGTACAGGTGGATACTATCCATATCTCAAGGCATATTCCTTGGTATGTGATATGTAACCCAATACTCGTAGTAGAGCGATCCAATGTTGATCACTAGGATTACTAGTGTATCTACTTAACTTACTTACAGCGTAAGCAATATCGGGTCTAGGCAATTCATCAAATACATTAGACTTCCGATAATCTGAGAATACTCCAACTGGCGTATTCCAGTTCCTGTATTCTTATGAAGGTGGACGTGTGGGAGAAAAGGATTTGTATTCTCGTTTATCCATGATCCCTGAATCTTTCTATCATCTTATCCACGTAGTGAGATTGAGATAGACTGATTCCATCTGGTGTTCTGGTGATTTTAATTCCTAAAATTACATCAGCAACCCACAGATCCTTCATGTCAAAACTGTTGGATAACATTCTTTTAGTGGACTTAATAATTTCAATATTAGTCCCAAGTATCAACATATCGTCTACATAAAGACAAACAATGATACATGCATTTCCTAATGTTTTCGTATAAACACACTTATCGCATTCATTGATAGTGAATCCATCTTTGATCATGACACTATCAGATTTCTCATGCCATTGTTTAGGAGCCTGCTTTAAACCGTATAAGGATTTTATCAATTTACACACCTTGTGTTCTTGGCCCTTGACTATAAATCCTTCAGGTTGCTCCATATATATCTCTTCATTTAATTCACCATTTAAGAATGCAGTCTTGACATCCATTTGATGAATATCTAAGTTATGCAATAGTGCAATTGCAATCAACATCCAAATGGACGTTATTCTTGTTACTAGTGAATAAGTATCGAAGTAGTCAAGTCCTTCTTTTTGTCGATAACCCTTGGCTACTAATCTAGCCTTGTACTTATCGATAGATCCATCGGGTTTTAATTTTCGTTTGAAAATCCACTTACACCTAATCAGTTTACTGCCAGGAGGCAAGTTTACCAATTCCCAAGTATGATTACTTAGTATGGATTCTATTTCGCTATTTATAGCTTCTTTCCACATTTGTGCTCCTGGGGTTGACATAGCCTCTTTAAATGTTTGAGCTCGCTTTCAATAGTGTATGCTATGAAATCTGGACCAAAAGATTTTGAGATTCTAGATCTCTAACTTCTTCTTGGTTCAGTTTCCGCATTAACAATTGGTTCCTCGGGGCTTTCTTCCCTGAACGCCATCTCGTGTATTCTTTCCCAGAAGTCTTATCTGCTTCCCGTTTGTATGAAAAGATATCTTCAAAGAACATAGCATCTCTAGATCCGATAATCATGTTTATATGAATATCTGGTATCTCTGATTTATGAACCAGAAATCTGTAGGCACTACTATTCAAGGCATAGCCTATGAATATGCAGTCCATAGTTTTTGCTCCCAACTTAGTCTTTTTAGGTAATGGTGCCAGCACCTTTGCAAGGCACCCCACATTTTGAGGTAATGGTAGAAAAGTGTCCTTCCATGCCATAACTCAAATGGTATAAGACCAAGTTTCTTGTGGGGTACTCTATTTAGAATATAATTTGCAGTTAATAGAGCTTCCCCCCACAAGTTCTGCAGAGCTCCAGAACTTACGAGCATGGAATTTACCATCTTCTTCAAAGTTCTGTTCTTCCGTTCAACAATTCCATTTTGATGAGGAGTGTATGGTGCTGTAGTTTGATGGATTATACCAAAATTATCACATAACTCACTAAAATCATTTGATTCATATTCTCTGCCTCTATCAGATTTTAGAATCTTGATTTTCTTGTTGAGTTGATTCTCAACTTCGGCTTTATATGTTATAAACATATTTATTGCCTCATCCTTACTATTTAAAAGATACACATGACAGTATCTTGTACAGTCATCAATAAAAGTAATGAAATACTTTTTACCGCCTCTAGTTGGCATAAACTTCAAATCACACAGATCGTTATGAATTAACCCTAAAGGTTCTGTATTTCGATCAATTGAGTGAAATGAATTTTTTGCCAACTTGGCCTCAACACAAATCTCACACTTGCGAATTTCTTCCAAGTTGAGTTTAGGAATATATCCCAGATTAGACAAGTTCTTTAATGACTTGTAATTTACATGCCCTAATCTAGCATGCAACAAAATGGAAGACTCAAGCAAATAGACAGAAGATTTTTCTTTATTTATAAGCTTCGAGTACAAATACACAGACTTTTTATCTACCACTGCAACATTGGCTTTAAAAAGTCCATCAACAAGATAACCCTTTCCCACATACATCCCTCCCTTAGTAAGTACAAATTTATCGGATTCAAATACCATTCTAAATCCTTTCTTACTAAGTATTGATCCGGAGATCAAATTCTTGCGGATGTCTGGAACATGAAGCACACCGTTAAGAGTAAGCTCTTTCCCCGATGTCCACTTCAGGATGACTTTGCCCTTTCCGTCAACCTTTGAGGCGGCTGAATTATTCATGAATAGTTGTTCATCTTGCTCTAGTCTTTGATATTCAGAGAATAATAACTTCTCAGAGCAGATGTGCCGGGTAGTTCCAGTGTCTACCCACCAATCCTTATTATTGGTTATCAGATTCACTTCTGACACTACAGCTGAAAGGCTTGGCGATTCATGGTTGGTCAAGTTCGCCTGTGGATGGCTCTTCTTGTTCTTCTTAAGACGGCTGCGACATTCATTCGCCTTATGCCCCTCTTTGTTGCAGATGTAGCAGGTTCCTTTGAAGCGCATGTTCTTGCCTTCTTGGGCCTTGCCTTTATACCCCTGGGAAGTCTTCTTCCGCTTTAAGCCTTTGGAAGTAGACGCTTTCCCCTTTGAGTCTTCGATCACATTGGCTTTTGCTTCATAGGAGTTCTTGCTGCTCCTTTTCTCGGACTTGCGGTTGTCCTCCTCGATACGAAGCCTCATAATGAGATCTTCCAACTTTATCTCCTTTCGCTTATGCTTCAGGTAGTTCTTGAAATCTCTCCACATGGGTGGGAGTTTCTCCACGATAGTTGCAACCTAAAAAGTTTCAGGAAGAATCATACCTTCGGCTTCTATCTCGTGCAAGATAAGTTGGAACTCTTGCACCTGACTGATTACAGTCTTGCTATCCACCATTTTGTACTCCAGAAATCGTCCTACGATGAACTTCTTGGTACTAGCATCCTCAGTCTTGTACTTCTTATCAAGACTGGCCCATAACTTCTTTGCCATTGTGATGGGACTATAGACATTATAAAGAGAGTCATCCAGTCCATTTAAAACATAATTTCGGCAAAGGAAGTCACCTTGTGTCCAAGCATCGACTGCAAGGACTGAGTCCCGATCAGTTCCGCGTTCTGGTGGATCTTCCTGCAGGAATTTGGTCAGATGAAGAGTGGTCAAGTAGAAGAGCATCTTCTGTTGCCACCTCTTGAATTCTATGCCATCAAACTTTCCTGGCTTCTCCGGCTTCGGGTTAGGAAGTGGAGTAGGCATCAAAGCTTGGAGCTGCATGTTTGGTGCCTTGCTTGTACTATCTTGATTAGTCTCAGACATTTTCTGCAAGTTCAAGCAGAACAGAAGTAAGAAACTTCAATAATTAATTGTCTTAAGATTGTTGGAATCTGCTTAATAGGAATCAATCTGACAACTAATCAAGATCACTGAGATATCAACAATCTAATTGGCTAGGTCGACAAATATCAGGTGGGAGGTTTTCCGTTCAATAGAACGTTCCTTAATTTAAGAACCACCTTTCAATTTCCTTCCTTAGTTAAACACTAATTAGACTGAATCTAAGTCAGTCTCGATATACTGAATATCAGTATATCCCCTGTACAAAGAATTTAATTCACTTATACAGTATTTGGAGTGAGGTACACTTAGAGCGAATCTCCTTAAGACAATTACGTCCCCCGCACCGGTGCTAACGGGTAATGGTCGCTGGTCTCCCAAGATACAACACTCCTTCACGGTATTTGGATAGCACTACCAAATCACCGTACGGTCGAACCGTAGTCAACCAGTACCTTCACAGGATCGTTGAAGCAGCGGGATAAGGACAAATTTCGAATGAATATTTTTACTTTACTTTGGAGTAGCACCCACTGTTGAGGACGAAGGAAGGTTGATGAATATTCTTCTTCAGAAGTACCAGATTCAGACAACAATTCTATAAAAGAATCTGTTGAATTTTCTGATCCCTCTTTCAGAACGACTTTTGCAGAATCTCCTTTGGAAGTCGCTTCGGAAACTAAGTTACGGATTTTCCACTTCTCACTGGAAGTCGCTTCAGAACTCCACTGCCAGTTCAGAATTTGCTTTAGAATTCTGAGAGATAAAGAGAGAGATTGTTTTTGGTGTGTCTGAGAAAGGGAAACCGGAGCGCTAAATAGCGCTCCGGGAGGGGCATTCTTGTCCGCTAAATCCCAACAGTTGCAGCGGTTCGGACAGAACCGTCGCAACTGTTCGGTCCAAACCGCCCAACTGCACAACGGTCCAACTGCCCAACCGCACAGACGCTTTTCAGCATCCGTTGGCGGGCGGTTCGGATCCGTTCGCAGACATCCATTGGCGGGCGATTCTGATCCGGAGCGGAGCGGGTTTGGTTCGGGTAGCGGAGCAACCCATACCCTTGAGACCGATTCAAAAAGAACCAGGCCAGGTAGGGAACCCGAACCCGAGCCCGAGCCCGAGCCCGAGCCTGAGCCCGAGCCGGCACTGGCCTGCCAGCCGGCCGCCGCCAGTGGCGGCGCGCGCGCGCATGTGCGAGCATAGTTCCCTCCTTTTCGCGCGCGAAAACTCAAAGTACCCAAGAGCACGCCCTTTGTTCTCAATTTTCTCTATTTATACACCACAAACTTTTATCCCATGACCAATGTGGGACTAAATGCTTTTAGCTACCTTTAGTCCCATTTTGGCTTTGAATTAGGCAATCTTTAGACTTGAATATCTCATTTATTCGAAGTCGGAATTGAACATGTGAATATACCACGTTCATCCCCAATGGAAGGAGAACACACTCTAACCATCATCCAATTGATTCGATCAATGGATCTTGCCATAATTCAGCTCAAAGATTCGCTTTTATATTCTTCAATTCCAACAAAGTGTATGAACTCTGACCAATAAGTTTGTTGTATGTTATATATAAAATCATTTTCATGGTTTTAACTACTAAGTTAAATTCTCACTTAGATAGTTTAGTTGATAATGTGCAGTCAGACATTATTAAAGAATTATATTAGATGGAGTAATTACTTCTTAAGGAATTTTTTTCTGTTTTTCAATCATCATTCGGCAGAAGGTGATTTATTAAAACTGGACTTCGCAAAGACTTATGGCATGTTGGATTAGCATGTTATTTTGAAAGTCTTGGAAGCTAAAAGATTTGGTACCACGTGGGCAAGGTGGATGTAGGAAGTCTTATTTGGAAGGAGAATAGTGAGCTTAGTCACAATCATAAAAATGAAGAATTTTTCACATTTGGAGGGGAGTTATTAAATAGTTAAGTCTTTTCAGTGTGTTTCAAAAACAAAGTGTTTGATGGAAAGAATACTACTTTTTGATTAGATAAATGATGTTCACTTAAATCAAAATTATTCATGGAATTAACAACTAACAATTAGTGATTTTAAGGACTAATATATATAATATAAAGAATGTGAGATTTTTCCCCAGAACTGGAGAAATCTACAAACCAATCTGTGAGTAAACATTCTCATGCTAGCATTAAATAGTTAAACGAAAATCGTGAAGCCGGATCGGTTTAGTGCTCTTGGAAAATTTCTCGAGTCTGAATCTGTCTTCTAGTAGAGTTTTAGTGCAAGGCGATAGTATTGACAATTTTGACTATTTACTCCAAACCGGTTCAATAACAGTAACTTGTAATTTGACCAAGGTTCTACCCTTCTCAAAACATTAAGATAAGATGAGCAATAAAAAACTCTCAAGCAATCACCTCTACGGTGTCATATGAATTTAGAGTGTCGAAACAATAATCTAGATTAGTTGCTCAAGTTTCATAAAAAAAACTTACGGGATTATTTTAATGAGTAAAATGAGAGATAGTTCCTCATTTGCATTTTTAGTAATTTAATATTCTATCTATGACTACCAATAAAGTTGAAAATTCTTTCAATCAATTTAGGGATCTATTTTTCTTCTGGGTTACTATTTGAGCTTCTCTCATTATGTCTTTTATTATTGTGCCTCTATTCTTGCACTGTTATATTTCTTACTTTCAAGTATGGGTTTCATTTATCTTATTAAATTGAACTCAGAGTATGAAACTAAAAGGAGAATCATGACTCTTTCATCAAGTCGTTTATAGATTGAAATCTGGAGAAATAGAATTGAATACATTAAGGTATCCAAATGGAAGAGTGTTATATAAAATGCAACATTGAAGTTATATATTTATGCATAAAGCTTTTATGAGAATAATTTCAGAAATTAATTTAATAAACCAAAATTGAATAATAAATAATTTAGGGCTGTAGAACCTTATAAGATGATTAGTTAAGCATTAATTTGTAAACTAATTGGTGATTACAACTAAGCTAGTAATGGAGTGTAATTATAGTCAAGGAATTCATCAACTGTATGAAGAACTAAAACGAGATACAATAACAGTAAAATCTCTCAATCTAATCAAATAGGAATGTGGTGTCATGTGTTGGCTATTCTGTACACTAGTGATTTTCGGGTAATAGCTCTCAAGTATCCTAATATTGTAATCTGGTCTATCACTTGATTTATCTATACATATGAATGTGTGATTGTGTATCATATTGATATGTTGATGATTGTTGCTTGAATTATATGAATATGAATGTGTATATGGTATTTGAATATGTATATGCATATGTGAGCGTGATTGTTGCACTCATACCATCAGAGGAAGGGGCCAGACGAGAGCCAAAAGGAGGGAGAAGATGATATTATTGTTAATTGTTTATTTATATATTGAAGAAAGGGGCCAGGCGAAATATAGTAGGAGGGGGAAGATGGTGTTATTGCTAATTATATATTTAAATATTGAAGAAAGGGGCCGAACGGGAGCCGTAAGAGGGGGAAGACGATGTCATTATTATTTGTATATTATATCAAAGGATGGGGGTGGGCGGGAGCAGGTAGGAGGGGGACGACGGATAATCTGTCATTTTACTTGTGATTTACACATGCATATGAATATTATATGATGTGGTGATATGCAGGTATGTTCTGTGATATATGTATTATCTGGAGGAATATACTATATTTATGATTTTGTTATTATGACTAGTGTCCCACCGTGTATTATCATGTTATACATATGTAATGTTGTGTATACATAAGATGAAGTCAGTAACAAATTAAAGCACGAAGAGAAATTATTTTATATAACTCATTAGCTCTGTAAAATGCAAAAATAGAAATTCAATTAAGTTAAAGAGAATCAATGACCAAAGAAGTCAGACTGTCCAGCAGACTATGGCGATAGTTGCTTTAATTACTTATAATATGTTATTGATTCTCCGCTTCTTTAGCTTATCCATACTTTATTGAATCTAATAATTATTCTATGTAAGATTCACACATAAACAAAAATCCTCTTTATCAAGATCAAAAGAAAGGAGGGTTTAGGCATACCTGATTCTATCACGAAAGGGATACCGAAGGTTGCACGATCTCGAAGATGCTAGAGTTGAGGGAGAGGATTCTTCTCTCCAGCCACCGGGTTCTCTTCTTGATCCTTAAAAGAGAAAGGAGGCCTCCAAGAGAGAGATTAGTCATAGTAGTTGGTTGGTGGTAGAGTAGGAATCCTACCCATGATATATAGCATCAATGAATCTTAGTTCAAATCATCATAGATCTAAACCCTTGATTGATAATACGAGTTCCACATATATAAATAAGTATCACATCTTAATTTAAATACACTGATGGTTAAGTGCAATCGCAATGTATCTAGACCCAAACCATTAGGCTTGATCAATTCTTTATTGGGTCTAATAACATAGGTCTATAGAAATTGGTGTATAAATCTAATTAGACTTGTGCAGGCCCAAATTAATTTTAGCTCTAATCCAAATTAGTCTAATAATCTCCCACTTGGGCCAAACAAGTCATACTGGAATGATGATATACATAACTTTATGGTACCAGAGTTTTAACCGTCAATAAATCATGTTTCAAAACAATCTGGTCCATTAAGTGTCCTGCTACTGAACATGACGGTTGTTGCTACCGAACATGGCAGTTGTTTCCTTCTGTATAATTGAGGTAGGACCTTTCACATCACAAGTTTCAAAACCCTTAACAATATTGATTAAATGTAGACGTGTAGTATGGAAATGTACTCTGATCAAATAAAGTATAATTCCAATTGATTTTTACTTTATGACTCTAACGAGTCTACCTTTTTGACTCTAACTAGTCTAACTGTACGACTCCAACAAGTCAACTGCTAATTCAATAAACTCAAATGCGCAAAAGTAAACTTTAGGAATAACAGTTATACTTTATTATTGGAATCAACAAATATACATAAAGTGCACTTAGAAATAATATTTGTTACATAAAATTATCCACTCCCACTAAATCAAGATATCTTCATGACTAGCCATCTCCATATGAGTATATGCTCTAAGAAGACTTTAGGTGGCAGTCTTTTATTGAGTGAATCTGTAATATTAAAAAAATAGTACTAACACTATCAACATATACAATGTGATTTTGAACTTTATCCTTGATGATAAGAAACTTGATGTCGATATGCTTCAACTTTGATGAACTCTTGTCACTATTGCAGTAGAACTCTATAGCTCTATTGTCAAGTGTAGTTGCAATGGCCTCTCGACTAAGTCCACCATCTTCCTTTAATCAAAAAAATATAACCTGAGGTGGACTTGATACATCTAGCATAATCTGAATCTGTGTATCCAATCAGCTGCAACTGATCAGATTTCATGTAGTCTTCTTTAGATATCACATTACCTTCTTGATAGTATTCCAGTGATCAATCCCAAGATTGATCAAGTATCTGTTAAGTTTCTCAATGATATATGCTATGTCTGGACGGGTACAAACTTGAGCATGCATCAATTTTCCAACCGCCGATGCATGTGGAATATCTTTTATTTGCTCTTTCTGCAGATCGTTCTTCGGACATTGGAGCAGACTCAATTTATCTCACTTAGAGCAATTATTTATGCCATATCTATCTAGTACCTTATTGGTATAGGCCTTTGTGATAAACCTAATATTTCACGTGTCTTGTCACGTTGAATCTGGATACCTATTACAAAATAAACATCTCCAAAATCTTTTATATCAAAATTCTTTAAGAGAAAACTTTTGGTCTCAAGTAAAAGAGCCATAACGTTGCTTGCAAGTAGAATGTCATCTACATAAGCACAAGACATATAAGTTTATTCTTTTTAAATTTATGGTAAATGCACCAGTCACACATTCTCCTTAAAATATAAAAAATTGGATATTACTTGATCAAATTTCAAATACTATTGACGGGATGTTGGCTTTAGACCATAAATAGATTTTTTTAATTTGCAAACCAAATATTTTGAACCTTTAGCTTTAAAACTTTCTGGTTGAACCATAAAGATTTTTTCTTAATGCTATCATTAAGAAAGACAATCTTTACATTCATTTGGTGTAACTCCAAATCGAAGTGAGCCACTAGTATTATGATAATTTTAAAAGAATTCTTTATAAAAACTGGGGAGAAAGTCTTATTATAGTCAATGCCCTCTGTTTGAGTGAATCCTTTTGCGACAAGACATGCCTTATATCTTTCGAAATTGTCTTTCAAATCCTGTTTGGTTTGGAATACTACTTTACAACCAATCAGCTTCTTTCCTTTAGGCAACTCTACTAAATTTCAAACATCATTGTCCTTCATAGATTTTAACTCATCTTTCGTGCCATTTGACCACTTAGTGTAGTGAAAGTTGAGTTTGGCCTCATTTAAGGATGTGGGGTCATCCTCTATCCCTATGTCAAACTCATACTCCTGGAGATAAACTTTATATTTATTTGCAATAACTGATCTCTTCTCCCTCCTTGATCTCCAAAGCACTTGTGATCGAGAATTGTTAAGTTTTACCTCATCAGCATGATTTACTTCAGGATGAATTGTATCTGACCTTATAAGGGTACAACTGTATTTTCTTTCTGAAGTGGAACAACTACTTCATCATTTGGAACAATTGTCATGGGTATAACTATATATTCTTTCTCAAATATGAAATCCTTATATAGTTGAGTCCCATTGTTCTGAATATTCTAAAAAATTTTACATTATCCGTCTTTATGTTCTTAGTGGAGGGATAGTAAAACCTAAAGCCTTTATACTTCTCAGAGTACCCTATGAAGAAACAACTAATTGTCCTTAACTCCAGCGTCTTCTCATTTGGAATATAAGCCTGAGCTTTAGCTGGACAATCCCAAACATAAAGATGCCTAATGCTGAGAGATTTCCTAGTCCATATGTCACGCCCCGCTTCCCAAAAATGGAATACGGGTACGTGACGATGGACAACAGATACTCACGAAGAGTGAAAACTCTTCCATGAATACCTTAGGCTGTCAATAACAAGCAGGATAGCACACATATATGCACATACAACCAAGCATAAGGATAAAATCACATATATAAAAAACTGAATCATAAACAATATCATCCACTATATCTGAATAAAACAAGTCAAGAAAGAAAATTAAACTCACCGGAGAACAGTTGAACCTGAATATGATCTACGTAACTCTCTATACCAACTTCCAGATCTAAATACTAAAAAATATAATAAAGATCCGTCAGAAGCGGACTAGCAAGAGTACACGAAGGAAAAAGAATGATAAAAGAGAGAATATGAAAAAATAGTAACAATAAAAAGGACATAAGAACAATATATTTGGCAGTATTGAGAACTGAAGGTAATAACGATAACAGGAATAATCGAGACGATAAATCATTTACAAGGAGACCGTGTATACATAATGTGATATGTATATAATGAACATGAAATGTCCTGAACAAGTAACTGTCATGTAACATAATCACAAGATCACAAGAACTCAAGATTACGAGATAAAATAACATGGTATGTCCAAAAATGTCATGTAGTCAAGATAATGCATGTCACATGAGTCTCAAGTGTCAGTATCTTGAAAATACATGTCAGGTACTAGATCACTGAAGACAATGAAGGATATGATGCAAGTGCATATGTTTAGCATATTTTATTAGCTTAACTAATGCAATCATCCTGGGCCCCCTCCCATAAGACAACTGCATATCAAACAAGTGATGCGTTAGTGGATCCTGATAGCAGGGAGAAACAGTTCACTGTACTCAGGTATCATGTAACATGTAATATTAGGAGCGCGCATAAATAACAAGATCACGTGTGACATCCAAACTCACAAGGGGTCGCCCTTTCAAGCACACCTCCCTGGATTTCCCCTGTTACAGTCTCCCCCAGTAATCCCGACTTGATTAATTTTATTAATCAATGCAAATGTAAAATAATGTGTGGCTCAGTGTATATGATCCAGAAACAGTATCAAGGATATCAGTGTCACATAGTGAAAATAATGTGCATCGAGATCACAAGACGATGTAGACAGTGACAATATCAAGTGACAAATATATAGTTGTGCAAGTGATACCAGATACATGCAAAGTGGTACAAATGATGTTAGTGACATATAATCCAAAGGTCATAATAAGTCGGTCTTGATCATATGTCCATAATCCAACAAGTATCCTCGAATAATTTCTTAAACTATAAAAGTTGATTTCCTCGAGTAATTTTCAGTAATATCCGGATCACAATATCAATCGATATACAATTTTTAACTATCAATCTTGCTTCATTATTATCCAGTTATCCTCAAGATCCAGATCAAAGTATTTGTCATGATCAGTATAAATTTCACGTCAATAAATCAGTCTACCACATACAAGTGATCATGCAACTTTAAGTTGAATGCAGTATGTACAGGAACGAGATGCAAATATGATATGTAAGGCAATGTAACATGATCACGAGACGGTACATGTAATAATATCAAGAATATAAGAATAATTAGTCATATAATCAGAAGAGAAAAGCTGATATGTAAATATGATCACAGGATAGTGTTGACGATCATGTGATATGATAACCATGATTTATAATTAAGAGGCAGAATTAAGCTCAAGACGAAAGTCAACGAGAAGAGAATCATGTACACTTGCCTGATGTCGTTGGAATCTGAATTCCCGTAACTGCAACTGGTTCTGGGTAAAATTCGCGGCCTATATATTACGTGAATTAATTAGAGACTTGACATGTTCTTATTCAGTGATCAGTTAAATAAGAAAGTAATTTTTACTATTTATTATAATTTTGGTTGGTTAATATTTTCAAATAATTCAATTTCTGAATTTATAGCAACTATTTAAAAATATAATTTCATGATAAAATATATGAATAAAATAATAAATTGATGTATAATTACATATTACTGAATTATGAATTTCATATTTTTTGTGCTATTTAGAAATGTATTGGTCATTTTTAAATAAAATATCATTGAATAGTAATTACAAAAATATTTAATTTCATGTTATTTTAAGTAATATTACATCAAAATAATTTCATAGAGTCTCAAATTTAGTTTGTGATTTTTTGTGATTTTTTGGGAATTTTCTGTGAATTTTCTAGACTTTTCTGAATTAAATAAAACTAAAAATCAATAAAAACTAAATAAAAGCTAAACGAGTCTGTTGCTATAGTAACGGGTCTATTGCTACAGTAATGGGTTTGGGTCTGGTTTGCTACAGTAAATGCTGTAATAATTTTTCTATGTTTTTTATTTGTTTCTTTTCTTTTCCTTTTTCTTTTTCCTTTCGTTCTTTTTCTCTTTTTCCTTTTTTTTATTGGGTCTGGTTTGGATCTGTAAAACAGACTCGAACCTGGGTCTGTATCCACAGACCCGGACTGGGTTTGTGCCCAGCACAGACCCAGTCGGGTCTGGCTAAGCCCGACCAGGTCAGGCTGGGCCAGCCTGACCAGACTCGGGTCTGGTCCGGCTCAGGCCAGACCTGGTCTGGTCCGCACTGTGCTGTGCACAGTGCCGTGCATAACACAGTCCAGCCTTTTATTTATTTTTTCGATTGAAAATAAATTTCTAAAAATATATTAAAAATCATGATAATTAGAAAGCATATCCTAGGTGTTCTACAAAATTTTGTTGAGATTTTAGCATATGTTTTACAATATGAAATTAAAGCTAACATGTAATGCATACTACGTGTTCGGTGAAATGCCACAACGAACTAAATTCTATGAAAATACAAAATAAAATATCTGAAACGCTTTCCTTCAGTCTGAATCTTCTTCTCCTCGTCCAGCACTTCAGAATCTTGTCAATTTGAAAGAGAAGAGATAATGTAGTGAATAAAAAAAAAGAGAAGTTTAGGTTTTGCAAGTGACTTAAGATGGTAAGATGTCCCTTTTATAGGCACCACACAAACCCCTAAGGCCCCCTGAGAGTTAGACTACGTGAGAGGAGTAGTGGGTTCAGTTTGGGTGAGTGAGAATGAGGGGGAGAAAGTGTAGGAGATGTTAGAGAGAGTGGGGGATGGGGGGGAGTAGAAGAGAGATTTAAATAACTAGACATAGGCTTTCAAACCACACGCCAATGTGGCAAAGCCGTCTGGGTGTTAGGATATGTGGGCGGTGGCCATGGGTTCGAATCTGATAATGAACAATTTGGTGTTTTGATTTTTTTTTTTCAATATTGAGAAAATAAAGGGGTAAAGGATATAGGGTTAAATAAAGTATGTTTACTTCTCCACACCAAAAACTATGATGGAATCCTAGTTGGTGCATTTATTTCCTTTCTAATGGTCACGGGTTTGAAACTTGCTACACATGCGGGTTTTCTAATTTTATTTTATTTTATTTTAATTTCATTTTTTCCTTTTTGAATAAACATTTAAGCATTATTTTATTGGCTTAAACTCTATTAATTCAGAAAAATTCTCAAAAATAAAAGATGTCATCTTGAACATTGTTGTGATGTCAGATCTTCAAAATTCATCCTCGATTATTAATTAAAAATCCTGAAGTCATTCGTGGCACCGATCGACCCCGAATTGAGATTCTTCTCCAATAATAACAAAAAATTTTCAGAAAATCTAGAAAAATTTCAAATATTGGAAAATAATATCTTATACTGAAATGGCCTCAATCCGGCTATCAAGATGATTAAATCAGCATCAGATACCAATATTGACATATGTATATTAGGAGCCAAGGGTTACACCATAACTCATATGGGGGCTTTAGTTATTATTTTACTAGCTACTCTATTAAGGAGTAACCAGTCGTCTTTAAGGCTTCACTCCATAATAACTCTGGTAGAGTAGTTTGAACTATCATACTCCCAACCATGTCCTTTAGTGTGCAATTTCGTCTCTCAACAACACTATTTTAAGGAGGCATTCCTGGCATGATGTACTAGGCTACAATGTCACAATTTTTCAGAAATTGGCAAATAGTTTTGGACATCTACCTGATCCGTCATATCTACCAAAGTACTCACCATCATGGTCAGATCTAACGGCTTTAATCTTTCTATTATGTTAATTTTTAATTTCAACTTTATAGATTTTAAACATATCCAATGATTGGGATTTCTCATGTAATAAGTATCGGTACCTATAACTGGAGTAATCGTTTATGAAAGTGATGAAATATTCGTGACCATTCTAAGAAGCTGTGGGGAATGGACCACAAATATCTGTATACACCAAATCTAAGACACCTAAACTCTGTCTAGCACCATACTTTCTAATATTTTTTAATTAATATTTGTTTAGTACCTAGTCTCTTTACATATAAAGATTCAGGATTTGAAACATAAAGTTTCAATTTATATAGCCATCAATTAAAATTATAGTACCAACAACTCCATATTTGAAAAGTAAAGCATTTTATTAACAAGAGTGACAGTAAAACCAGATCTGTCTAACAATAAAATAGAAATACATTCCGCCTAGAAGACGGTACATATAAAGTCTCATCCAAATCTAAAATATAGCTAGAACCTAATTTAAACCTAAAAACTCCAATAGCTTCAACTGCAGCTTTATTTTCATCATCCATGTATACGTATCGCTCAGCTAGACTGGGCCTTCTTTTAAGTTTGGAAGTTCCACATTGAATCACTTATGTGAATTATCCACTATGTATGGGATAGCACTAAAGCTAAATTAATTTCAAAACAAATATAAATATGAGATGTACTCTTCTTAGTTAGACATTTCTGATACTTTATGCAATCTTACTTGAGGTGGCCTACTTTATTGCAGAAGAAGTGTGCGATGACCTTAGGCTTCTTCTCTTACACTTTTATCACTTAGAATCAACAAATATAGTGTTGTTTATGTTCCTTGCTTTAGTTACACTTTTCTTTTTCTTATTAGAAGTGTTACCGTTGGATGCTAAGTGAGCACTGTTGGTCTTTTCTTTTTTCAATCTCTCTTCTTTCTGGATACAATGGCTAATGAGTTCAATGAGACTCCACTTTTTCCTTTAAGCATTATAAATAATCTTGAAAAGTGTTATACTTTATAAGAAAAGAAATTAAAATAAAGTGCACTAGAATCTCTTCAGGGAGTTCCTATTTCAGTGCCTTTAGTTTAGAAAAAAATTGTATATTTTCATAATGTACCCCCTTATGTTTTCTTTACTATTATAGCATATATTTATCAGCTTGTTAAGATGCGTGTTGGCCTTAACTTTATCTGATTTAATAATCGGTCGGCTACTTCAGCTAAAAAACTCTTAGCAATGACTTTATCAGGCATAAACTCGTAATAGTTATAGGAATAGTGTGCTTTATGACCATTAGACACATCTTATAAGACCTCTCTCACTTATCATAATTGATCTTTCTTTAACTGAACTTTTGTTAGTGATAGTAGGGGTCCATCAGTCCTTAAGGTATAGTCTATTTCTATGAATTCAAGAACGATCTTTTACGTGGTCTTACTGCTTCTTAAAGTTTGTACCATTCAATTTAGACTACATAAAGGTACAATTTCTCATCAATTTAACATAAACATTACATAATCAAAATTCTACTATAATAATCATAAAAAATAAATTTCAGAAAATGTAACCAGTTTAACCGATAGAGCTGCAAGCCAAACTTTTAGAACAAGTTGTGTCTCTATATGCCAGTACTGTACTAGCCCAATATGGATACTCTAAAGTGTAGGTCTTATGTAAGAGAACAATCTTCCTTTAGGCCGACTGTCCCTTTATAGGATTGGTCCCAAAGTTTAAGTTATATATATCGACCATATACTATATGTAATGACCCGGCCATAATGACAACCTTCCTTTGGGCCGATTGCCACACGCATGAGCCACACAAATCTATGCATCTAAATTCTTATTCCGCCGTCAGACTAGGTGATGAGGGTAATGTAGATGGGCATATAGGTTAACAACCTTCGTTTGGACCGATTCCACACATCAAGATTCTCCCACTTGCATTACCCACATCAAGTATCCGACGCAGTATATAATTCGGTCAAATAATAGTCTTCCTTTAGGCAGGTAATTGTCTGTGTAAACTATATACACAATTAAATAAATTCTTTAACTTGAACAAGTGTATATCTTTATCTGTGTGTTATCTACTGTAGTAAACATCAATATTCATTATGCTAGAAAGTATAAGAATTGTAATAAATATTGATGAAGTGGAAGCATATAAGGGTACACATAACTATGCTAAATAAATACTTTAATACCTTTTTTATATTAACTAACTACTAGTTTGTCATGTCCAGTGCCTGTATAGCACTCGTCAAGAGCTTCAAAACGGCTATTTACACACCCAAAACAGAGGTCGGATGAGTCCGTAACGGTTAATTGAAGTTTCTATTAGTAAAATGGGTCTGCAATGCTTATCGGGTTTGGATCAAACCCGATCTACAATGGTTAAGTTATAAGTTTTTTTTAATGGGTCAAATTTAATAAAATAAATAAAACTCGACTAGGTTAACGTTAGATTAGTTGGGATTAGGTTTCTTTATTTGAATATAATTCTACCACAAAATTTTCTTAATAGGGTAGAATTATATCTCATCCCTAACTCAAAATTAATCTCAACAATTCCAAATAAATTTAATTTGAAGTTGGTTAGGATTCGATTTCTTTATTAGATCAAAGTCCTAATTTCAACTCCAATCAAACTTAATAACCCCAAAACAAAGCCCCACAATTTTATTACTTTTTTGCTTCCCAACAGACCATGGAAGAGAGCCTATGTTCTCATGTTTTGAGAAAAGACTTTTTTCCCATAGTCTTACTGTGCGTGCGCATGCATTGGAAAGTATACCTAGAGAGGAGTGAATAGGTATAGTGCTAATCTAGTGACAAATATGCGAAATTAAAATTTTTTTACACTAACACACTATGTATATTCAAGAGTGAAGCCGAATTTCTCGTAAAGGGCTATAAAACTTCTCTTCATGTTTCTTCTAAACTAAGAGTTGAGGTGTTTTAATAGCTTTCTTGGTTGAATACTAATATGAACACATAAACAATATCAAGTATGAATAGATATAATAAGAAGAACAATGCAAGATATAAAAAGCAGAGGTTGAGAGAAAGGAAGATATCCAAACACAAACATAAGGATATGTTTTAAGGTTCAAGCCACTATCTTTCATATAGAAGATTTCAACTATCCACTAAGGATCTTCTACAAAGAGACCTTCATCGAAGAATTACAACGTACAAATGGAGTACACAAATCCAACACTCTCACACCTCTACACAAGAGGGAAGGCACAAAGCAAAGAAAAGATTACAACTTGGTGATCACAAAGATCATAAACAATACTTGGTGATCAAAAAGATCACAAATAAAACACCTCTCACAATACAAGATCTTAGAGGATAAATTTGTAATGAAGAGCTCAAGTATGTGAGTAAAATAAAATTTTTTGAAAAGAAACACAAAGAAAAATCTTGGAAAAAACTTCTTGATAGATGAAGAAATTGAAAAACAAAACTAGAATTTTCAAAACTTGATTTTCTTTGATTTTTCAAAACTTTGAAACAAATAAAGATTTTGATTTTGAAGCTCTAAAACTTATTAAAAAACTTGTTGTAGAAAATCAGTAGAAGATAAGAATTTTAGCTCTCAAAAATCATGACCAAAACTGGCCTCAAAAAACCATTTATATAGGCTGTCAAAAACTAGCCGTTGAAGGCTAGATTTGACCTGTCAGTTGATCACCAATGGTCAAATTTTCAACCATTGGGTTCGTTGGTCGATCGCCCCCAAAAGACAGAGAGTTTTAACTCTTTGTCTGTTAACTGCCCCCTAACAAAATGTTGGGTTGAGCCAGTCGGTCGACCGGTCGGTCGATCGATTCTTACTACGGTCGACTGACCACCCGGTCGATTGAGCCAGGCTTCGGTCTACCAGTCGGTCGGTCATAAGCAGCCCAAACACCCAAATTTGAGGGTTTAAAAACCAACCTCATAAACCCTTAAAAATTCCAATAAAACCTTATAAATTTCAAAAAATAAGTTTATATAAATACTTTGAATTACAAATATGTGTGATAAAAATCAACACATATTGCAAACAATTGAACTATTTTTGAGGCAAATACTTTAAAGCTTAAAATAAAAACTGTATTTTCAAAAAAAACAAACTTCTAAATAGAAATCTGATTTTTTCTCATACTTGTACAAATACAAAAAAAGATATTGAAACATATTAGAAGCATAATGTACATGGATAGAATCCAATACACATAGTAAATAACATATACTTATTTGTGACAATAAATGTAAAATTTTTTTTGGATAAAAATAAAACTTAAACACATGAACTAGATACATCAAAATAACTTATCTAAGTATATGAAGCATAAATGCAAATGGATGAAATCCAATACACATATAAACCATGTAAACTTCTTTTGATGAAATCTATTCATGAAATGGAATGATGTATACATGATAATTCGAAACACAAAACTGTATACATAATAAAATAAAACACATGAACTCATAGAAATAAGTTTTTCTAAACCATAAAGCTCTAATATGTATAGATAGAATTCAACACATATATAAACCATGAAACTTACTCTATTGAGACATAAATCAAATGGATATAATATTGAAAGCGAAATGGTTAAACCGAAAATCAAAACTATTTATCATGAAAGCGATAAATAAACTTGTGTGTATATTTGAGCAATTCAAAACTATACTATTCTTACATAAGATCTAAACTAATAAACATCTAAATAAATAAACCTAGACCAAAGTCTTCTTGTCAATCTTCTTCTCCAAAACCACTCAATTCAAACACGATCCAAAAAGCAACGACTCCATCTCGAGTACTTGATGCGATCTTGACGTGCGAGCTCTTGAATCAACATGTGATAGCATCAAAACTTTACTTCGAGTTTTTTGTTGAAGCTAAACATCGACTAAGATCTTGATTGAATATCTGAAACTTAATAATCACAAGATCATTAGTAATATAACTTCATAAGTTAGTCATTATCAAAACTAGGATGAAAGGCCTTCGGGCCAACAATCTCTCCCTTTTTGATGATGATAAAACTTATGAGGTTATATATGCATAGATTAAAGTTAAGCTTCATAGAAGCTCCCGCTTAATTCATGCATGTCATAAAAATATGTTGATATTCAATAAAAGAGTATGATACCAATCACAACAATCATATAGATATGCAGTGTTAGCTCTAAGTCCAAATGTATATAAAAGATATATATTCATGGCAAACTTTTAATACCAACTGAATGTGCAATATAAGCTTTAGATGCCAAATGTTAAAGAATATATATTCATTGTAATTGCTAACTAAATACCAAATAAAAAGTATATCAATACAATCGTTAGCTAGATACCAATATACCAAAACATGATATCAAAAACTAGATATCAAAACAAAATATATGCATAAAACAAAAATATGCATATATAAACTCTTAAATTATTCCCTCTTTTTTATCAATCATCAACAAAGTGGTTAAAAAACCAATTGAAATTAAAACATTAATTGAAATAAAATATTAATTTTAAAAATCAATATATCAATTGAAAATACCAATTGAAAGTGAAAGTAGAATAACATTTTGATACCAAAAAAATATACCAATTGAAAAATAATATAGATATCATATAAAAACTATATCAATTGAAAAATAACATGAATATCATATAAAATACCAATTGAGAGTAAATAATCCATGATATCAATCTTTTTAAATTCTAAATTATTTTGCAATATAAATACCAATTGTAAATAATAGATACCAATATAAAAAATATAAGCATTTTCTAAAACAAAATATTTTTCTCAAAAAGAGTAGGAGTAAGATATGGATTGAAAACAAAATCAAGAATGTTTCTCCTCCTTTTTGCATTACCAACAAAACTAATACATAAGTTTGTAAAAGATACAGGTTAATATTTAAAATTAAATCAAGCATAGCATAAAATAATTTGTGCTATAAAACATATATGTATAAATATTGTTAATCTAGCACAAGAAATCATATGGATGTATGTATGATCAATTTAGATACCAATTAAAATATGATGCATACATATATAAGAAAAACATGAGTATACAAAAATAAAATATCATAAGAATCATGTATAACTCATAACATCCACCCAATCATGCACATGTTTAAAAGATATACAATGTGAGCATACAAGGCATGGTCACTCAACCAACTGCCCTTGAAGGGTAGAAGTTTTCAAAAAAAACTTTTGAAAATAGAATCATGTATAACTCATAACATCCACCCAATCATGTACATGTTTAAATATATAAAATGTGAGCATACAAGATATGGTTGCTGAACCAACCGCCCTTGGAGGGTAGAAGTTTTCAAAAATAACTTTTAAAAGTAATATAGTATAGGTTAAAAACTCTACCAATTGAAGAATAAAGAACAAGTTTAAAGTAATTTTGAAAAGTAGTATATTAAATCCTTCAAGTAAGGAACAAAACCATATATATGTCATGAAAACATGTTAAATATACAAAAAATGACACTCAAAGAAGAATGAAGCATATAAATTCTCATGAATCCAAAATCATCAGTAAACAAGATATATCGGGTGTACAAAGATCATATAAGAAACATATACATGGAGATAAGACAATGAAGCTCAATATCATCAAAATCATATGAAACTCTTTTCATAAACATGAAACTATAAACCATAAAAAATTCTATTATCATAAAAAACTATATCTTCAAGGCATATATATGTTTTATCAAAACTAAAGCATACATATTTATCCCAAATATGAATTGAGTTCACAATAGAGTACATAGCATATAATGCAAGTGACTCAAAGATAGAATATGTATAACAAGTAGTTTTGAAAAAAATTACATATTTATGAAGCTAAACATATTTTTATGAAAATAAAACACGTCAAGAATGTGATATAAAAACAAATAAAGAATACAAGTATAAATGTAAGAATCATCAAAACTATACAAGTATACGTAATGAGTACACAAGAACAATAAAGCATATAAACATAAGAATCAAGTATAGTTCACTAACTATGCAAGTATAAACACAAGTTTTAATGAAAATTACATATAAACATGTAATCGAAACATGATACATACAAAAATAACAAAGCATGGAAGATAAACTAATATAATTATTTGTGTAAATGTAAGTGCCATTACAACAAGGATATACATACATAGTTAAACAATAGTGAGAACACATAAATATGAATTCATATAAACAAGGGTGTATCTCAAAAACTAAATATGTATATCACAAGTCTAATAAGCATTGCGTTAAAACGTAATGAGCATGATAACCAAAATATGCTAAAAATATTTAATACAAAACAAATAAACATAACAAGGCATGTAGAATAGAGATAGTTACTAAAACTAATTAATTAGTCTCTATATCTTCATACTATTGTGGTCTTCCCACCAAAACTTTCTTGATAGCGATGCATTCAAAGTAGTGTCCATTAAGTTCAAACGCATTCACCACTAAGACACCAATACTCTCACGTCTCGTGAGAGTCCACACCTACTTCAAATAAAATAGAAATGAATTGGTGCCCAAACTTTCTTGGGTCTATGGGGGTTAGTACCTCTCCTAAACCAAACATTTTGACTTACAAAATTTAAAGCATTTAACCTATCATAACAAAATTTTGCAAGGTGGCCCGTACGACCACAATGTGTACAAGTGTACACTTTAGCATATATGGTGTCATGTCTGTGAACATGAGAAGCATGTCTATGCCGTGCATTATATGCATGCATAAGTGGAGCATATTTCTTGCGAAATATGTATTCCAACATCTTGTGATTCATAGCACATTGGCTCAAAGTGGAACCTAAACAACGAACATTCTTCTTCGAGGCTTGAATATCATCATCAATAGTGGAAGAAGATGTAGAGTGAATAATAGAAACAAAATGTTTATCACAAAAGATGAAACAATAGAATCATGACAAACATGAGAATCAAAATCATATTTCAAAAAAATTTCCTAAAGAAATACATTCAAATTCTTTAGAAATCAAAACAAATTTGTTTTTTAAAGAATTATTTTGTTTTAAAACATACTCAAGTTTTGAAGAAAAAGCATCATTGTTCTTCAAAACAATATCCAAATCATTTTTATTTTTTAAAATCTCATTTTCCTTCAAAATAAGATCAAGTTGGGATTTCGAGGAATCTTTTTCACTTAAAATCTCAACCTTCTCTTTCAAAATCAAATCGAGTTTTAATAACAACAGTTCATTTTCTTTCTTTAAATCAAAACTCTTATTTTTTAAAGCTATGTATTTTGAAAGCAATTTTCACAAAACATCGAAAGTTCTTCATTTAAAGCATGTGCATCTATGCTATTATGATCATTAAAAGAGCTAGCACAATCATCTAGATGAGTGTCCAAAGTTACTTAAGGGAGTCATTCCCTTTGATTATGTAGCATGTTTGATCGGACTCATCAACAATAGGTTCTCTCTCAACATCGCGTGAAGCTTGTTCCTTAGGAGAGACCAGGTGCTCCACACTGCAAAGCAAAACCACAATGAGAAATCATAGATAAATAATTTTTGCTTAGTGCGTACTTAGGTGCATCCATGGCTTGTGCATTAGCTTCTAAGTACTCGCCATTATCAATATCTAATTTCTCAGTGGTGGCAAAGCAAACATGCAATCTTAGGGTTTTGAGGTAAGCACCCATCTTAAATTTTCACATGTCAATGGTAGAAACATCAAACATGGGTGGTGCAAGATAACCCATAAGTGTAAACAAATATATATGCAAAGCAAATAACTAGATTAGCAAATCAAGGATCACACTCTTAGGTGGTTAAACTGAATATCAGGAGCCTAGCTTTGATAACAATTGAAAGTACACCTAGATGGGGGATGAATAGGTGTAGTACTAATCTATTGACAAATAATGCAGAATTAAAAACTTATACACTAACACACAATGTATAACCAAGAGTGAAGCTGAATTTTCCTTGAAGAGCTCTAGAACCTCTCCTCACGATTCCTCTAAACTAAGAGTTGACGTGCTTTAATAGCTCTCTTGATTGAATACTAGTATGAACACATAAACAATATCAAGAATGAATAGATATAAAAGAATAGCAATGCAAGATATAAAGAGTAGAGAGTTAAGAGAAAGAAAGATAGCCAAACACAAATACAAGGATATGTTTCGAGGTTCGAGCCACTGCTCGTCCCCGCCTTCACACAGAAGGATGTCAACTAACCACTAAGGATCTTACATAAACGGACCTCCACCGAGAAATTATAACTTACAATCTGGTACACAACTCCAATACTTTTATACCTCTACACAAGAGGGAAGGCACAAAGCCAAGCATAAAGCAAGGAAAAGATTATAACTTGATGATCACAAAGATCATAAATAATACTTGGTGATCACAAAGATCAGAAACAAACACACAATACAAGATCTTAGAGGATAGATTTGCAATGAAGATCTCAAGTATGTGAGTAAAATAAAGTTTTTAAAAAACAAACACAAAGAAAACTCTTGAGATAAACTTCTTGATAGATGAAGAAATTGAAGAACAAAACTAAAATTCCCAAAATTGATTTTCTTTGATTTTTCAAAACTTTGAAACAAATAAAGATTTTGATTTTGAAACTCTAAAATTTGTTTAAAAACTTGTTGTAGAAACCGGTAGAAGATAGAAACATTAGCTCTAAAAAACCATGACCAAAACTGGCCTAAAAATCCATTTATATAGGCTGTCAAAAACTAGCCATTGAAGGCCAGATTTGACCTGTCGGTCGACCACCAACGATCGGATTTTCGACCATTGGGGTTGCCGGTCGACTGCCCCCAAAATACAGAGTTTTAACTCTCTATCATTCGACCGCCCGGTCGACCGCCCCCAATAGAAAGTTGGGTTGAACCAATCGGTCCACCGGTCAGTCGATCAATCCTTGCCACGGTCGACCAGTCGGTCAACCGAGCTAATGCTCTGGGCTTGAGCACATATCTGTGAACATCGGTCGAACTAAAGCTCTGGGCTTGTGCACATATCTGTGCACATCAATCGACTACCCGATCGTCCGAGCCAGGCTTCGGTCTACCGTAAGCAGCCCAAACACCCAATTTTGAGGGTTTAAAAACCAACCTTATAAACCCATAAAAATTCCAATAAAATCTCATAAATTTTATAAAAATAAGTTCATATAAATACTTTGAATTACAAATATGTGTGATTAAAAATTAACACATACTATAAACAATTGAACTACTTTTGAGGTAAAGAATTTAAAGTTTAAATCAAAAGCCGTATTTTTCAAAAACCAAACCTCTAAATAGAAATCCGATTTTTCCTCATTCTTGTATAAATACAAAAATAAGTTTTTGAAATATATTTGAAGCATGATGTGCATGGATAGAATTCAATACATATAGTAAAGGATATATACTTGTTTTTGATAATAAATACAAAAATAAGTTTTGATAAAAACAAAACCTAAAGACATAAACTAGATACATCAAAATAAGTTATCTAAACATATGAAGCATAAATGCATATAGATGAAATTCAATACACATATAAACCATGTAAACTTTTTTGATAGAATCTATTCATGAAACGGAAAGATGTATACATGATAATCTGAAACACAAAACCATATACATAATAAACAAAATACATAAACTCATAAAAATAAGTTTTTCTAAACCATAAAGCTCTAATATATGTAGACAGAATCTAATACATATATAAACCATGAAACTTATTCTATTAAGACATAAACCAAATGGATATAATCTTAAAAGCGAAATGGTTAAACTGAAAACCAAAACTATTTATCATGAAAGCGATAAATAAACTTGTGTGTGTATACTTGAGCAATTCAAAACTATACTATCCTTACACAAGATCTAAACTAATAAATATCTAAACAAACAAACCTAAAAGAAGTTTTATTGTCGAACTTCTTCTCCAACATGACTCAATCTAAATATGAGCCAAAGAGCGATGACTCCATCTTGAGTACTTGATGTAATGTTAACGTGCGAGCTCTCAAATTAACATGTGATGCTTCAAAGCTTGACTTCGTATCTTTTGTTGAAGCTAAACATCGACTAAGATCTTGATTAAATATCTAAAACTTAATTATCATAAGATCATTAGTAACATAACTTCATAAGTTAGTCATCATCAAAACTAGGTTGAAAGGCCTTCGGACCAACAGCATGTAGGGGTGTGCCTACATGAAAATGCTTGCGTGCATGCAGACGCCTGCATGCATGCAAGCTATGCTGAATTGATTTTTTAAATTTCAAAAATAATAACACACATATTAAAACATCTCAAAGATGTATGCATGATTTCAATTTAATCATCTCCATTTAATTCAATTATTTGAGACATAAAAAATAATTTTTTATTGAATTAAATAAAGAGATGGATTGAAGTTTTAATAGATCGAGATAAAAAATTTCTTTAGATCTCAATGATCCGATAAAGTGGAGGCTCTGATACCAATTATTGGATCTAATAATTGTTCATACAAGATCCACACATAAACTAAAAATTTCTTTATTAAAATCAAAGGAAAAGAGGATTTAGACATACCTGATTCCATCACGAAAGGGATACTGAAGGTTGCACGATTTCGAAGAGGCCGGAGTTGAGGGAGGGAATTATTCTCTCCAGCGACCAAGTTCTCTTCTTATCCTTAAAGGAGATGAGAGCCCTTCAAGAGAGAGATTAGGTCATAGTAGCTGGTTGATGGTAGAGAGGAAATCCTACCCATGATATATAGTATCAAAAAATCTTAAACTCGTCATAGATCTTGACCCTTGCTTGATAACATGAGTTCCACACGTGTAGATGAGTCCCACATCTTAATTTAAATATACTAATAGTTAAGTGTAATTGAAACTTATCTAGACCCAAACCATTAGGCTTAATCAATTCTTTATTGGGTTCAACAACATAGGTCTATAGAGATAGGTGAATAAATCCAATTAGATTTGTGTAGGCCTAAATTAATTTAGACTCTAATCCAAATAAGTCTACTATATTTGCCTTTGTTATTGAAGAAAATTCATGCTTTTTATTTGATATGTAAATCATTCTTTGAATTCTTTTTGACTCCGCTCACTGATCTGTCGAGCACACCCCCTCCCAGTTTCATATTTTTCGGTTTCAGTGAGGCAAAGACTCAGCTTCAAGTCATGGGCATTTGTTGAGAATTTTTGCTAATAATGAAAGTGCTGAAGATGTAATTATGCTCTATTTCTTTTAAAGTTTTTTTGATGTATAAGTTCGTGAGTCTATATCATTTGTGCACTTGTAACTTGTACTAGATTGGTGAGATGGATTTGTATGAAGATGAGCCTAATTGTGATGATTATGATGAGTTGGAGTCATAGATAGTTTTGTGTTATACTGTGGATACCGAGAGGGGTACTTTCGAGCACATGTTATTTGTATATCTATATAAGTAAGCGATATCAAGTCGAAATTGTATTAACTTATTGCGTGAGATTGTTTGTAGGTCGTGCGAGCCAATTTAGATACATATTATATCTGGGCAACCTAAAATAAACATAGGAGATGCTATCGAAATTTTCAAAAATTAGAGATGATTATGATAATATGTTGGTTTAAAAGAATGTTTATGTTAATTGAGGATATTTGGACCGCTACAACTGTGATTAAGGTCGTGGTCCTCCAAAAATACTCAATTCCTCAGTGTTAATTAAGACTGCGACCATAGTCACAATCCTCTAAAAAAGGCATTATTTCTCATTCTTTATGGGGACTGTGATAAAGGTCACTGTCCTCTCAAAAAGCTCAATTTCTTAGTGTTAATTAAGACTGCAGTCAGGGTCACGATCCTTATGAAAAAACCTACTCCTCAGTTGTACTTAGGATTGCGACCATAATTTTACTGAGTATCAATTAAAATTTATTTTAAGCTTTGCTATTTGAAGTTACCAGCATATCAGTATGAAGAAGAAAATATTCTTATTCATGGGAAGCAAGTGGAAGAAATTTTATTTGTTGAGTACATTGATGAGAATGTTATCCTCAAATAAAAAAAATTATAAGATGATTTTTTTGTTTTTGTGTTTTTTACATAGACAGAATAACTAATCTGGTGCTAATTATATCATTAAGGTGATTAATTTCTACATATTGCTGAATTCACCTAGAGGGGGTGAATAAGTGACAAGCTAATCTAAATGCAAATCTAATGTGGAATTAAACCTAATTATGCAACCTAAAAATTATTAGGCTAACACACAACGTATAATTAAAGAGTGTAGCCGAATTCTCGGTGAAGGGCTCTAAACTATCTCCTTAAGATTCCTCTAAATTAAGAGTTGAGGTGCCACTATAGCTCTCTTGGTTGAATACAAGTGTGAGCAAATAATTCTAAGCATATATCAATTAAACAAAAGGAATATCAATCAAGTCAAATATATAAACAATAAGCACATGCAAGATATAAAGACAAGTGTGAGAGAGAAATGAGCAATCGTAAACACGAGAGATTTGTTTCGAGTTTCGAGCACACTTGCTTTACGTCCCCGCCTTCAACACTATGAAGGATTTTAAATATAACGATCCTACAAGATCACTAAGTGCCACACACCTACAACGAGCTCCCCCAAGAACTCTTGGACCCGTAAGTTCCTCACTTGTTCCCGCAAGAATAACACGCGAACTCACAAGCTCATCGATGCCGCAACCTCTACAACTTCTCCAAATACAAGGGGGTGGAACACTTATGATTACTTCTCTTAATCACAAAAACTACTCTCACGAATAAGTATTTCTAGAGGATTAATATAGCAATAGATGGCTCAAGCTAGTGAGAAAACAAAATAAAACTCAGAAAACTCTTTAGAAAAAATCAAGATAACACTCTTGATAACTCTTCTTTTGATATGGAAGTTTTAGTCCAAAACATGTGGAAAAAAACTCTGAGATGAAAAAAACTTGCTCTAAAACTTCTCTCAAAATGTTGTAGAAAACTGGCCAAGAGCTCCAATTTATAGAGTTCAAAAAACTAGTCATTATAGGCCAGATTGGCCTGTCGGTCGACCGACCAGTCGACCGGCCAACGATCATATTATGACCATTAGGGTTGCCAGTCGATTGCCTGGTCGACCGTACCGAGGTTAAAGATTTATCAGTCGATTGATCGGTCGACTGCCCGATCAACCGCGCCCAAGTCAAACACCTATTAGTCGACCGGTCGGTCGACCAAGACGAGAACCAGAGAGCTTTGCTCTCTGGCCGATCGGTCGCTCGTTGAATGGGGCCAGCTCCAGAGAGTAAACTCTCTGGATCGATCGACTGCACAGTGGACCAACCCTTAAGCTAGGCTATGTGCACATCTCTGTGTACATCGGTCGACCGGTCGGTCGACCACTAGAAGCCCAGCTCTGGGTTTTTTAAGGATTAAAACTTGATCTTTAATTTCCTATAAAATCTCATAAAATCACATAAAATTCACACAAAATAGGTTTATGTATATATTTAGAGAACAAATATGTGTGAATTCAACATATATTAGAAACTTTTTGAACTATTTTTGTGATATAGAAATTAAGTTTTAAACTAAAACCCGCATTTTTCAAAAACCAAACTTTTAAAATAAAAACCGGATTTTTTTCAAAACTTGTTCAAATGCAAAAGTAAGATATTAAAACTCATTTGGTATTGTGTGTATGATATGATCCAATACACATAAGATGAAATATCTATGCTTTTGACAATTAAGCTATAAACAAAGTTTTGACGTAAAATAAAACTTAAACACATGATATAAAAACATCAAATAAGTTTTTCTAAACATTTGAACCATCAATGTGTATGGATGAAATCCAAACACATATAAAGCATATAAACTTATTTTGATGAACTCTATTTATGAAATATAAAGATATTTACTTTAAAGCTCAAATCAAGACAATATTTTCTAAAATCAAAATTATTCTTATAAAAACACATATAAATTTTGTGTCTGTATGAGCTTGAGCAATTCACAACTAATCTATTTTTACATTTTATCTAAAAACATAAAATCTTAACACTTACAAACTCCTCAAGTCTTGAAAATCTTCTCTTGAAGATCTTCTTCTCCATCTTGACTTGTTCTGAAATTTAATTTAAAGAGGTAGTCACCTCTTGAGTATTTGATGCGATCTTGAAGCACGAGCTCTTGAAACAACACGTGCTAGCTTTAAAACTTGACTTCAAATCTTTTTGTTGACGCTAAACACTGACTAAGATCTTGACAGAATATCTGAAGCTAAATGAGTAGAAGATCATTAGTACTATAATTACATGAGTTATTCATCATCAAATCTAGAGTAATGGGCCTTTGGGATAATAATCTCCCTCTTTTTGATGATGACAAAACTCATGGAGTTATATATATGCATAGCTTAAAGATAAGCTTTATAAAAGCTCCCCCTTAACTCATGCATTATAATAAACAATATAGATATTCAATGAAAGCTCATAAACTAAACAAACATATATACATAAACGCCAATATTAGACATGCATATATAAACTCTCTAAATTCTTCTTTCCCTTTTTGTCAATTCATCAGCAAGGAGGTGAAGATAAACAAATATATAAATGTATATGTAATATACATTCATGAAGAGGAGAGACGTTAAGTTAGCTCCCCCCGCATACATGCATTACATGGAGAAGGGATGACTAGACCCTAACTCATATAAGCAAAATATGCAATATATAGACGGAGATGTTAAGCTCCCCCTACACACGTGTACCACTAAAAGAAGAGAGGTCAAGCTCCTCAATAAATAAAACATACTTAACATGAATCTATATATAGAGGAGATGTTAAGCTCCCCTTGCATATATGCAATACATATCAAACACTTTTTTAAAAAATAAAATTTGATACCACATAAAACAAATTTTGAAATTACTTGAGTTCCACAAAACAAATTTTGATATACCACTAGTAGGTGGCAAAGCAAGTGTTAATAAACATTCGTAGGTAAACATAAAATTATTTTTATTGGTAAACATCAACATGAATACCATTTGTAGAAAAACATAAATATTAAAACAAAACTTTTTCTCCCTTTTTGAAATAGTGCATAAGCTTGTATGTGATACCAATTGAAAAACATCTATAAAGAGTTAACATTTTTAATCTTAGCACAATAAATCATATATATGTATATATGAAAATATCACTTGAAATTTGAAGCATATATATATATATATATATATATATATATATATATATATATATATATATATATAAAACTAGTACGAGTGTACAAAAAGAAATGAAATACCACAAAATCATGTGTATTACTCATAACTATCCACTCTTATCATGCACATGTTAAAAAGATATACGATAAGGTATACAAGACATAGTCGCCCAACTAGCTGCCCTTAGATGGTAGGGTTTTCAAAATAAGAGTTGAAAATAATTTGAGCATGGTTTGGAAACATTACCAACTTGAGGAATAATGAACTAGTTTAATATAATTTTGGAAACTAGTTAAGATCCTTCAAATATGAAATCAAAATATGTATCCCATGAAACATGTATATTACATAAGAGTTGATACTCAAAATCCATAAGGCTCATAAATGCTCATGAAAATAATTACATGAGTAAACATAATGGTGAGTGTATAAGAATCATGTAAATGATATATTCATGAAGATAATAAAGCTCAAAATAAGAACTTAAATTAAATTATTTTTCACAAAAAATTGATATAATAAACATGTAAGAATCATCAAAACTAGGACATAAAATGTACAATCAAATAATAAATGAGTACATAATAGAAATAGATCATGCATAGCATGTAACTCAAAAATTGTACATGTATAATACAAGTTTTAATAGGATATGCATATGAACATATGATATAGACGTGTAAATCTACTTAAAAATATGAATACTATTTTCAAAAATACATACATAGTAAGGCGACCAATCAACTCATCTATAAGCTCAAAATAATACATGATCGAGTCTAGGTTACTACACTAGCATATAAACATTTAAAGCATTTTAAAGAGGAGGAAGAAATGGTTATCAAAACTGATATAACTAATTTATTTCTCCAAAACAAGAGGTGGTCCTCCCACCATACTTCCTTGATAGTGATGAATCAATTAAGTATGTCCATCAAGCTCCAAGTGCATCCACCACCAAGGTCCCAATCCTCTCACATTTTGTGAGAGCCCACATCTATATCAAAGACAAGAGGTATGGTTTTGGTACTCACATCTTTTTGGGTCCACGAGGGTTAGTAGTAATAGGAACCCAAACATTGTTATTTGCAAAATTGAAACAATTTAATCTATCAAAATAAAATTTTGCAAGATGGACTTTGTGGCAATAATGTGTACATGTAGGGAGAGAGGAGATAGAGGAGTTAGAGGAAGGTAGTATAGATGTCACACCCCGCTTCCCAAAATACATGAAAACGGAGTTGCGACGAGAGTCGGCGACGTATATACGCGAGAAAAATACCCCACGTATACACGCTAAGCCTAAAGTAACCCGAATTAAGCTATAACCTGAAACTATAATGAATCATGTTTACTGCAATATTATATATAGGCATCCACGCATGATATCATATGAATCAAGAACTGGAATAATAACTGAAACTGATATATCGAGATAAAGAAATATCAGAAAGATAAGAAAGATGAGAATACCAGAATCAGAGAGAGAATCTAGCTCCTCGTGAAGCGTACGGTCTCAACGAACACCTGCACAATAGAAACAAATGTCCAATATCTGGACGTGCAAATTCAGGGTCGTCAGAAAGCGACCTGGTGAGTGTATGTATAAAGAGGACTGCTCGAGCATATAAACAATGTGCACAAAATAATAACAAGATAACTGCAACCATAGTATAACTAAATAACATGATAAATAAACAACTGAATAACAATGATATGAATAAGTGTACAAATAAAAGACAAGTAAAACAACTGTAAACAAACAACTGATGTTTAGATGTGTATCCTAGCAATATCACTAATTTGGTATATAAATCTGGTCATGGTTACAATCATATGTCTATCATAGTGATATATATGTACAATCAGGTGATTACGGTCAGTCACAATGCATTAACAGTTCATTATCATTTATTATGTTAGCGAACACTAATTGCCACCTCTAATAGACGCATCCCATACTATGCCTACTACACGTGTCAATCGATATCCTAACTTTATTGAAATTAATAGAAGAGACATTGTCCATGCTTTAGGCAGGTTCCGTACATACCCGAAACCACGATCCAATCACCTGGCACTGAACCAGGTCCTACCGCTAGGTAGTTAATAACAATAACAATAACAATGTGTCAATAATAATGACAATATGAACAATACGGGATGTCAGTCATCCCCCGAAACCCTGCACTGGAATCGTATCTCGGTTGCATAACCTGTATCCTAGGTCCACCTAAAATACAGTCTCTATCTCCTCCATCAATTTTCCTAATAGTGTAAGTTGTCAATTTACATTATTATTTATAACAATCAATTTCCATGTTATTTTGATTACTGGGACGATACGATGACAATAACAATATCAATGGAATAATAACAATGTGAACAATATTACCATGTAAACGGTAGAACAATAGAACAATGGAAGTGTTACAGTCCAACAATATTTTCCCAGTAACTTTCAATAACATGAATCCATATAATAACGAATCCAGATACTGCTCAATAGACAGTCTAATCTAGAACCGGTCAATATCTCACATCCATCTGCACTAAAATACAATAGTAACTAATCTATCAACCAACAGTCTCTATACAATTATCGTAACAATTCTTATTACTAATCTGGTACAATAAACCACCGTCTCAATATATCAATAATCCGTCTCTCCCTATCAATCTACTCTGATCCCCAAGTCATCGATATATAAATTCTCTGAGTCACCGATATATCCAAATCCCAATAACTAAAATACTACATATCCTGATACACATAATCAATTCCTTATATTTTCATTTGATCAAGATTATCACACACTCTCACTCTATCAAGATCAATCACAGGATCGCAAAGTCAAGTAATATCTATCTAGGATCTCTCAGGTCAGGTCAATTCAATCAATACCTATTCCTCAACCCCCAAAGTCAACTCCAATCCAATCGAGTTTATCGACAGGTTCAAGTCCAAGATTACATTTTATTAATAAAGATATCATATTTATTTAATCACTGATATCTAAATCAATCAAGATCATATCCTCGATTAACGTGGAATTTGGTTCACCTCTACATCTAGTAGTCAATATCGATAAGGTCATCAATACATCAGTCAAACTCATCAATACAAGAATCCATAAATAATATCTCCAAACAGTTTAAAACTCAGTCTCGTCATATGCATTAGTGTCAAGGGTATTATATTCAGAATATCCATGTATCGGTAAAACAGTCTATCAATAAAGTAACATCATGTCTAACACGTCCTCAATATCCAAAAGAATTCTAGTTGAAATAGTCACCAATAATTTGTCCGATAAACACCATACATAAAATATGAATCTCTAATCCTCAATCATCAATCAGTCAGCCTCAAGATCAATATACTTATATTTTAAGATTTATCACAACTAGGTCAATTACATGATCAAGTCCAGTCAACGGTATATCAATACTAGGCCTAAGCCAACAACGACAATATACCAACACATGAAATGACGCCGATACAAGTTCCTATCAACTATGTAAATAAAGTGAACAATCATAGATGTCTCATGAAGTGGTACAAGTAATCAAACTGATAAAATATAACAGAAAGTCACATGAAATGATAAGTGTAACATGTAAACGCATACCGACAACAGTAAATAAGAAAATGCACAAGGACGAACAGTCACATAAAATGACGTGGTTTCAGAACCGAATCATCATCTAGTCTTGACTATACGAATCAGTACCGATTCACGGATCATCCCATGCATCGGTCTTCGAATCGCTTGTGCATCGGATCCACAACGGCACGAATCCGAATCGGGTCTGGGTCTCCTGAAGCTGGGTTCGGATCTCACCGAACAAACCCGAAATGCTGTAGTGCGCAACCAACATATACAAATAAATATAAATACATGCTAAACACCCACTTGTGCATACGGAAACATACGTGTATACCCACACACATACATATTATATTTATATATGTATAAATAAAACACATGCTTGTAAATGTACCCATAATTACACACACCCCCTTATGCATAATAATTCATGCATACACTAAACAAAATGCAAACATATCCATTAATTAATACCCACTTATTAATTACTAAACTACACACACATAATTAAAGTACACATTCATGCATAATTACATGCATGTACATGCATTCATCCACATCATGACCAAGCACACTCACTCACACGCACACACAAACACACACATTAATTAAACTTCTACATTATTACACAAATGCCCCTACTCAAATAAATATAAAACTAACCTCGAGCCGATTTGCGGCGCACCAACGGAGGCTCTGGCGGAGGCGTCCAGGGTCGCGGAGGGTGTCGTTGGATAGAGCATCTCGCCATGAAGGGTGTGGGTACGTTCGCGCTCATCAACTGTGATCCACGGCGATCCACGGAGAGCCAAAAAATGGCTTCCCACACAAATACATATACATATGCACTCACATAATTAATCAACAACACCCATATAAATATATATACATTGTACACAAAATGAGAATGGGGGAGAAGGAAATTCATGCAGGGTGGGAATAAGAGGCTCAGCCAAGTGCTCGGGTTGTGTTGGAGCTGGCCAATGGGGGTGACGTTGCTGTGATTGCCGTGGCTCGCTGCGCGTGGCTGAGCGGCTGTGAATGAAGGAGGTGAGATGGTGCGGGCCTGCCGTGCTGGCCTCGTCGCGGAGGAGGAGTTCACCGGAGAGTCAATGGCCTCAACGATGGGTTGCTGGTTGCTACGCTGGATCTGCAGGGGGCGGCCTGCAGTTGCTGCTGTGGCACTGTTGCGCCTTTGAGGCCTGCGCCAAGAGGAGGCCCCGAGGAGGCGCGCTGGCTGCTGTGGAGATGGGTGCGACAGCTGTTGCTGCGGGTGTGTACTGGCGATGCACCAGGGTGCGAGGGGATGGGGCTGTGCTGGTCTGAAGGAGGGAAAGGAGCTCGGGGCTCCATGGTTGGAGCTGCTGTGCTGGAGTTGTTTGCTCGCGCCGGGGGAGAATGGAGCCCAGGCTCGACTGAGATAGGAGGGGACGGCCAGGTTGCTGGGATATCGACACCGGAGAAGGTGGAGGAGACGACCCGGTGATGGCCTGGTTGGCTGTGCGTGGATCTGGATGAAAGTGCGGCAGCTGATCTCAGGGTGGAGAAGGAGAGATGATATGTTATTAATTAGGGTTAGGATTTAGGTTAAGAATGGATTATATACAAGGTCTAAATTGGGTTAATGGGTAGTGGGTTTCGGTTTGATTGGGTTAAATAACGGGTTGTGAGTTGGATCCAAATAGGTAAATGGGTAATAGGATAAAGGGTATGCTATTGAGTATGGATACGTAGGAACAAGGATACAAGGAAATAAGAAATAATGTTACTATTAATGATAAAACAAATAATAATAATGAATAATAACCTTAATGAAATAATGGGAATAATAAATAAGTAACAATTAATAATAATAATGGTAAATAAAAATAATAGTAATAAGTAACTAAAAATATTGATAATTAATATTGGTAATAATATTTAAAGCTAAAATACCATTTATTATCTAAAAAATAATTTCCATTTTTCATAATAATAATAATTATAAGAAAGAAAATAATAAATTAAGTTGATTAAAAAATAATCAGTAAATCAAATAGGAAAAATGAAAATACAGTATTTCTAACTAGGGATGTTACAATAGAGACCAGTAAAAGAAATGGCGCTGAAGCAAGCCAGGAAAACTCCAGTGGACAAGGCCGGTCGACTGGTGTGCACGACGTGCATAGGAATAGGCCGGTCGACTGCCTGGTCGACTGACTGTATGTTGGTTGCTCTTGGTTGGTGCCGGTCGACCGGTCCGGTCGATCGTGAACAAAAGTTGGTCGACACGGTCGACTGACAGACGTGTTTTGGCTTTCCTTTCTAAATTTGGATTCCTTTTCTGTTTGGGATCGAATCCAATCGGAGTTTCCTAAAACTCTGGGACTCTGTGGCTATAAATAATAGCTAGAGTCTTCATGTATTGTATCCCTAATAGTTCCCTCACGTATCCCTCTGTATTAGTTTGTATTGATTGCTGAATCAATAAAATCTCTCTCTTGCCCCGAGGACACAAGCATGTTACCAAACCTCGTTAAATACTGTGTTGATTGCTCTCTTCTATTGTTCTCTATTCTTATCGTATTGGTTACATCTCCGGCTATATCAGTCTCCACCTGGTTGGTGGATTCCTAGAGGGATTATATCCTCGTGCATAACAATTGGTATCAGAGCATCCCAGGTTCGTCGTGGGGTCGTGTGTTGATTTCAAGGGCATCAGTTGCTGTTTGGCGAAGATCGTGTGTCGATCTCGGAGCGGCGTTGGGATTGTTTGTGGGTTCGTGTGTCGATCTCAAAACAGCGTGTAGATTGCTTGAGGAATCAATTCGAAGGAGTAGATAGTTTCAAAAACTCTTCGAGGGTTTCACGTGGAGATAAAGATCCTGTCTTTATCTAGTTCATTTTATCTAACTCCGTCTATTTTCACATTACTTTGAGGCATCAGTTGAGAAGATGGTTGGAGAAGGTACATCATCGAGAAAATCCAGGAATCCACATCTGCTGAGGATTAATGTGGTGAAGTTTAACGACATGAATAACTTCGGTATGTGGAGATGTGAGGTGATGGAGCACTGACGACATCAAACCTCGAAGACACTCTACGGTTGGAGAAGAAGCGCGCATCAACAACTGAAGAAGATTGGGATAAGATGAACAGAATGGGGTGTGGCTTGATCAGGTCTTATCTGACACAAGACATTAAGTCTCACGTATTGTATGAAACATCTACGAGGCAGCTGTGGGAGATCCTGGAGAAGAAGTATCTGACTAAAAACGTCAAATCGCGGTTGTAGTTGAAGAGTAAGCTTTATAGTTCTCAGATGCAAAGAGGATGCTCCATCAATGAACACTTGAATCGCTACATGAAACTTCTTACAGATCTAGTTAATGTGGATGTAGAGATCAATGAAGAGGATAAGGCGGTAATTCTTTTGAACTCTCTTCCTGTAGATGAGTATGAGACCTTTACTCTTACATTGATCAATGGAAGAAAATTCCTTAACTGTGCTGAGGTGTCTGCTGCTTTTGTGAGTTATGATGCAAGCAGACAGGATAGACTGTCTCCTTCACAGAACACAACTGTAGAGGTATTGACGGTAAGAGGCAGGAGTTCCAATAGGAAGGGAAGAGATAATCAGAGAAGATCGAAATCCAGATCAGACTTTAGAGATCTGAAGAGGAATCAGTGCGCCTTGTGCAAGGAGCTAAGGCACTGGAAAGTTGATTGCTCGAAGGCCAAAGGTAAGAAGATGATGTCAAACATCGAGGCAAATCTCGCACAGGCGGATGAATCGGATTCAGACTCATTGGTATTCTCTTCTGTTACTACTCCTACTGTTAGTTACTCAGATAATACTGAGTGATCTTGGATACCGGAGCCACCTATCATGTGTGCCCGAATAGGGTCTGGTTTTCTAGCTTTGAGAAGCTAGACGGATGTTACACGGTCATGGGTGATGATCATTCGTGTAATATAGAAGGGATAGGTACAATCCGTGTCAAGATGGTTGATGGGATAGTATGAGAGCTGAAGGAGGTGAGGTATATACCTCAACTCAAAAGGAATCTTATCTCTGTTGGCACTTTAGAAGCGTTGGGCCTTGTGATATCTATACAAGATGATGTTCTCAAGATGACTAAAGGTTCAATGGTGGTTATAAAGGGTGTCCATCGGAACAATCTCTACTACTTAAAGGGTAGTACGGTTACAGGTCAGGTGGAGACTTCCAGTTCTTCAGATGATGGTTGCACAAAGATCTGGCAAATGAAGGTCGGACATGGAGGTGAAAAGTCTTTGAAAGCTCCAGCAAAGAAAGAATCATTGGAAGGTACTGCTACCTATAATTTGGTGGGTGAACATAGCATTCTGGACAAGAAGAAGGTGAAATTTAGCACCAGAACTCACCGCTCAGAAGGTCTTCTTGATTGTGCTCACGTAAACGTTTGGGGACCTGATAAGACTCCATCGCTTGGATGTCACATGTACTTTGTCTCTTTTATTGATGATTTATCTACGTATTGTTTGATATATCCCTTGAGACAAAGGTGCGAAGCCCTAAATATGTTGGTGAAGTGGAAAGGAAGAATGGAGAAGCAGATATGTAGGAAGATCAAGGCGCTACAGATTGGTAAGGTTGAAAGATATATGGACCAATTCCTATTGGCCAGAACATTAGTATTGGTACTCACTTCACAGAAGGTATACATGAGTTGGCTAAAGAGGTAAACTGTGTTGGCCCAAAGGCCTATCACCCTAGTTTTGATGATGATCAACTCATGAAGTTATGTTTACTAATGATCTTGTGTTTAATTAGTGACAGATTCATTATCAAGATATTAGTAGGTGCATAGCTCAACAAAGGACAAAATATCAAGATTTGGAGCTAGCACGGTGTGATCCAAGGAGCTTTTGGATCAAGCTTGGACCAAGTCAAGAAGATGAGAAGCCTTCAAGTGAAGACTTCAAGAAGATGAAGACTTGTGTCTAGGTATAAGATTTTGTTTTTGTTTTAGTTAAAAATGTAAAGGATAGATAGTTGGTGGATTGCTCAAGTATACTACACACACACACTCTTGATATAATTGTTTTCATAAAAGATTTTTTTTTGGTTTAGAAAAGATTTTTCATTTTGGAAAAATACAAGTTTGGTTTTTGGTGTTTCTCATGTACTTATCCAAAACCAAGTTTAGAGCTTAATGTCAAAAACTTAGATATTTCATCTTATTTGTGTAGTGGATCATATCCATACACACTATGCTTTAAAAAAATTGATTAAATATCTTGTTTTTGTATTTGATGAAGTTTTGGAAAAACAAAGTTAGAAAACATGTTTTGGAAAATACAGTTTTTATCATGAGCCAAATATTTTCAAGTTACAAAAATAGTCCAATCTTTTATAACATGCCTTGATTTTGTGCAAGCATGTTTGTATATCAAAGTATATTGGTAAAACTATTTTTGTAGATTTTTTAGTATTTTATGGGATTTTATTTGAGCCAAAATGACTAACTTTTTAATCCCAGAAAAATTGTTTCAGGCTTCAGCTAGTCGACTTATACTAGCTTATAAGTTGACTAACCCTGAAGTCGGTCGACCGGGTCGGTCGACCGAAGTGCACGGACGTGCACGTTTGATCTGGCAGTGTGCCGGGCGACCGGGGCGGTCGACCGGAATTCAGAGATTGCTCTCTGTTTTTCTGGGTCGACCGGGTCGGTCGACCGGTAGCTCCAACGGTCGGATTTTTGACCGTTGGCGGTCGACCGGCAGTTCTGACAGATCCCAACGGCTAGTTTTCTGGCAGCCTATAAATTGGGGGTCTTGTCATTGTTTTGATATAAGATTTTGGAGTCCCTTAGAGCCAGTTTTTCCCAGACTTTTAAAAGGGTTTTCTCCACAAAATAGAGAGCAAATATTTCCTATCTAAAGGGAAGTTTTATCAAGAGTGTTAAAAGAAAGTCTTTGAGTTTTCCTCCACCTTTCACATCCTTGTTTTTCTCACACCACACTTGAGCTATCCATTGATTATTCATCCTATAGGTGTGTTGTAGTGAGAGTGCTTTAGGTGATCAAAGTGTTGTGATCACCAAAGATCTTTACTTTGTTCTTTGAGGAGACGGGCAAGTGTGCTCGTCGTTGTTTTGAGTTCGGGTGCGGACTCGGTTGTTTGAGGTGCGGCCTTGGCGAGCCGGTGGGCTTGCGGTGTGTACGGGACTAGAGAGTCCGAGGGCTTGTAGGTGTTGCGGCACCGAGGAGAGATCCATTGGGATCTTGCATAGTGGAAATCCTTCGTGTGTCGAAGGCGGGGATGTAGAGCAAGTGTGCTCGAACCTCGAAACATACCCTTGTGTTTGCGATTGCTCACTCTCTCTCTCTCTCTTTGTCTCATTTATATCTTGCATGCTTTATTGTCTATCTTTATATGCTTGATATATTCATTGTGCTCATATTGTATACTTGCTTGGGTTTGTTGACTAATGTAACACCCCGCTCCCGGAATACGTACTTAGTTGCGTATTCAGATTTCTTGATCGTATTTTTCGATTTACTTCTTATATTTGTTTTGTATTATGAATTATTTACATGAACGTTTTGTCTTGAATTTGGATTCGTGGACTCGGAGTCAGCCCTAGTCTGAACCAAGGGCCCGATCCCAGAGTATTGCTCGATTTGGACATTCCGGTATTCCGATTTGACCGATTTCAGTTTTGATCATCGTTTTCCAATATTCTAGATTTTCTATGATTTTCTGGAATTTTCCTCAATTGAATTGGGAATCTTCAAAACCGGTGTCGACCAGTATTGCTGACCGATTCCCGGATTTTTAATTTACAAACTAATTGGAATTACTAAAAGTGTCTTTAGACATTATTTCTTAAAATCACATTTCCTACTTAAATACTTTTTCTGAGAATTTTCAGAATTTATCAAAACCCGGCCAACCCGGTGTAGACCGAGATTGACGGCGGACTTCAGGATTTTTAATTTGAACATGGCATTGAATTTCTGAAAACTGATTTCATCAAAAATCATTTTATATTTATTATTTTTGAGAATTTTTGGGAAGCTTTCTGGATTACTTTATTTTTGAGATTTTCCGGAGTTTTTGGTGTTTTCCCAGATACCGGGATTTTGCCTTGATATTCCATTTTGTCTTTTTCCATCCTCAACGCCGGCTTCACCATCCTTGGATCTTGCATTTAATGCAAAGATCTTCTCTTCACTTCTCCCCACACTTCATTTAATGTGCTGCCACCAACTCCCATCAAGCACCATGCCTTTTTGTCCTTTTGTGAAACGCCACCTTGCTTCTCCCTTGAAACGCCGCATTCATTCCCGCGTTAGGCTAATTTTGGCCTAAACGCCATCTTGCTTTTGTGGGCTGCGTTTGAGTGGGAGAACAAGTCTCACTTGGCATCCCCAAAGTCAAACTTGCCATCATTGCTCCTTTGCCTATAAATACCCCCTCCCTCTCTCTCCATTCATTTTTCTTCTTCCTCTCTTCTTCCTCTTTGTTTCCAGAGAGCAAAGGCAACAAACGCAGCCTTGATGCTCCTTCCTTTGGCCAACTTGTTCTCCACCATTTCCCTTCATCTTCTCCTCCATTTCTTGCAGTAGTGAACCAAGCATCATCACCATCACCATCTCCTTCCTTCTCTGGTGAAGACCGGCCAACTCCTTTGGATTGGGGGCCGTGTTCTTCTTCATCACCTGCATGACTCTGGGGGCCGGCCACTCCTTCTGGATTGGGGCCGAGCTTCTCTTCGTTGGAGACATCGCCGTGGATCTTCCGGTAATCGTTCGCGATTATTCCGGTGATCGTTTTGGTGATAGTTAACGACAACTCAACCAAGGACCCATCTCCTTCACTTGTGTTTTCTCCCTGCTTCTAGATGGCGTTTTGGACGAGTAACTTCACTCTCCAAGACTTGGATGACTCATCAAAGCCCTTGCATTTTCATATCAGTGAACTCAGCACTTAACAGGATCCTGCTCCCTGATTTGCACTCTGTTAGTCGACTTGACTTGGTCATTAGTCGACTAATTTCCCTTATTAGTCGACTAGCCCTCCTTCCTAGTCGACTAATCCTGTGAAACGCTGCCTTGATATTCTGAAACGCAACCTTCTAGTCGACTGATCCTTCTCCCTAGTCGACTAACTTTCCTGAGACGCGAATCTTGGAGACGCGAATCTGGGAAACGTGCCTCTTGGAAACGCGACCTTGAGAAACGCGCTCTTTCTTGAAACGCGACCTGCTCTTTCATTCCAAATTGGCTAACTCTTTCTGGTGAGACGCGGACTTATGAAACGCGGATTCATGAGACGCGGACTTGTGGCAAGACGCGGATCTATGAAACGCGACTTCGTGAGGCGCCGTTTTGCGAAACGCAGCAGATTAGTCGACTAACCCCTGTTCCTAGTCGACTAACCCATCCTGAAACGCCATTCTTGAAACGCCAGCCTTTTTCTGAAACGCAGCCTATCAGTCGACTTGCCCTTTCTATTAGTCGACTAACTCCCCTATTAGTCGACTAATTATTACCCCTAGTCGACTAACCTTGGCTGTTGACTATTGTTGATTCCTTCTTTGTACGTGAATATTATTCTCGGGTCATGTATTATGTATATGGCTATTACATGGCTTATCACTTGATGGATGTCACCTTCTCTCCTCTTTCTCTCTCTTATTCTCTCTCTCCTGATCCCCCCTCTACCTATTACCTTCTCTCTAACGCATTGAAGCGTTGATCTCCTGGATTCCGGATATCAGAGATTTCACCATATTTTAGGCGAGTAATCTCGCTATCCTCTTGCTTTCCTATTTTTATTGGTTGGGCGAGTAATCTCGCTATCCTCTTGCTTTCCTATTTTTATTGGTTGGGCGAGTGATCTCGCTTTCCTCTTGACTTCCTCCATGTTTTCATATGTTATGGCCCTAACATTGCAGGTATCCACAGACTCCGGTCACTCACTGTCTAGTGATTGTGACCGGCAGGTCTTTCAGTTCCACAGCCTCCGGTCACTCACTGTCAAGTGATTGGGACCGTCAGGTCTTTGGCTCCGCCTGGTTATCATGATCAGCGTTCAGCACTTTACCACTAGATTCGTCTAGGCGAGTTGCTGCCGGATTTACCGCTCGTACTTCAGTCGAGTCGTCCCGGTAACCTCGCCAGACGCTCCAGTGTTAAATACTGTTTGCTGTCTGTACTTCCAGCTTGCTCAGCTCCGCTTTGTTTGTGCTCAGCTACTATTCCACCCCATGCCATTACTTCATGCCTGACACCTGTCTATACTACTTGTCGTTTTCATATTACTTTTAACACATGTATATCACCTGTCAACTGATGTATTATCATCTAACACCTGACATGCTACTATTTGGCAAGGCCCCTTGTTATGACATGGCTTGCCACCGGACTATATCAATCTCTTGACATGACTGGTTACCTGTCTAAATATCATCACCCTGTCATGCTATCACTTGACACCCAGCATGATATACTTGACCTGTGATTATCACATTTACGGGAACCCTGCCTTGTTATCCTGTACTATGTACAGTGACCTGATATCCTGTATCATGATCAGTGACCTGTTATCCTGTATTATATACAGTGACCTGAACTCCTGAATTCCTGATCATGTCCCGTTCCTGTTATTCCCGTAAATTGATAATTAATCTAATAATTCATAAAAGGAACAACTTGCATCGGGTCGGGGGAAACATGCGGCTATCAATATGTGTTCGTGTTTACAGTGGTATTAGGCATGTTGTGCAACTAAAACTTCCGGTCTGACCTGTGGGCCTCCAGGCAACCGAGGGGAGTGCTGGCTCCCTCCTCCTGAATCATGATAAGGGCATACATAAGTCCCTCCTGTTTAGCCTTGCGGCTGGCTTCCGTTTCCATGCAACGGAACAATCCTGGACCGTGGTCCCGGGCATGCACGGGACCCACTGTAAACATAGTTCGTTGATACCCCCGCTAGTTTCCAATAACAACCTTGCTTTACTCAGATATGGATCTATGTGTGCTGGGACGCTAGTTCACATAGCTAGATATCAGGGTAAGACGAGTAATAATAAAGTGTCATAATAACCGGCTCTTTAAGTTGTAAGTAGAGGTATGTGGAATGGGACGCATACTGAAGCCTGCAGTTTAAACGGCTTTGAATCTGTGATATGCCTCATCATATTTGCTTGTACTGGTTTTTCATCGGATTTCCGGTTTTATGGTTATTATTATATTAACTGCTCATGCTCTACTTTATCCCTGGTATCCATCTGCCTCCTGTTCATTATCTTATCATGCCCTGAGTGTAGTCGGGTTGTATGTGCTTAGATTATGGTGACATAAGATAAGGGTATATAGATGAGGGTTTCCTTGTTTGGATTATTCCTTCGACGTACTAGTCTTATGGAGCCGTGATCTGAAACCATACAATCAGATTTGCTCGTCCCCGGCTTTATTTGGTTTTATCACTATACATGTGCTTACCCTTGCTCGCCACTTGGCTTTTGTATCACCACTCGCCTGGGGAGTTTCATCTGACTCCCCTGGATTCTCATGTCCAGGTCATGGAGATTGAAGTGCGTGGATTCTCCCTGTTGTTGATCAGAGTGGCGCAGCTGAAGCGTGGATCTCCAGCAGACCGTTCAGAGCTCTATTCTTCCAGGCCCCCTGTGTGCCTCTCGAGTTTCCTTTTGTAAACTCGTGAGTGCCTTTTGTACTGTTCATTCTTGTACATCCTTAAATCTCGCAATTGCGCATATCAGTGATGTAATATTCATGTAATATTGGATCACCTCTGGTGATAACTTTGTAATTGTACTCATATGTTGGAATGTATAATGCACCACTTGCTTCCGTACTCTGATTCTTGCCTGTACTGATGCTTAGCGTATATACGTGAAGGTACTTCTGACTTGCGTATATACGTTGCAGTAATGTCTCCGTATCCGCCGGATCGGGGCGTTACAGGTTGGTATCAGAGCCTAGGCTCTCACCTCCTCAGTACGTCCAGAAGGCAAATTAATGGTAAAGAAATTTGCAACTGGAATGCATGAGTCTTGGTTATACAATCCAACTACAAGTACAAAGTTATCCATTCTCTCTTGATTATCTTATCCTTGAATTCTGAAGTTATCCTATCCTTTCATACTTCAGTTTCTTGTTATTCTTGGACCAACTCGGACATGAAAAGATGGGGAAATCATAACGGTTCTGGTTCTTCCTAAGGTAACCCTAATGGAGAAAATCTTGATTTAAGACTATCTCTGCAAGATATGATGAGACGCGATCAAGCACAGATGAAGGTCCCGCACCAAGGATCATTGGTTGCACTCCGGGAACAGAAGCCAGGCGACATGTTGGCTTTCAGGAAAGTACAGCCGGCAATCTTTTCAAGCATGGAGAAGCCCTGGATGTATAGCAGTGGTCAGTAAACCTGATGGATCTTCTAAGTCAACTTGGGTCCTTGACGAGAACTAGGTGAAAATGATCGAGACTCAGTTAGAAGATGTAGCCTGGATGTAGTAGTTGGCGGAAGCAGCGAGACTGGGAAAGCCCAACACTTGGGACTAGTTCTCGAAGGATTTCTATAGGAAGATTCTTCTCTGTAATAGCCCAGGAAGAAATGAAAGAATGATTTATCAAATTGCGGTAGGGAGATTGGATTGTAAATAAGTACGCTGCAAAATTCCTAAAGCAGAGTCGGTCGGTGTTTTACATGGTGGCCGACAAGGAGAACCGAGCAAGCAATATCTTAAGTGAGAAATGAAGATGAAGAGCAGGATGTTTCTTATCCCCAAGCAGCCCAAGGAGTATTCTCAAGTTCTTCAGTCATCATCCGGGAAGTGGAATGGACCCAGAGGAGAAAGATTAGGATGAGATGCAGATGAAGTTGGCAAAGAAGCCCTCTTAATTGAGAAAAGTGAAGGTTCAAACAGGTCTCTGGATGCCCTACTAGCTAAGCCATCCCTCTAACCCTGCCCACAACATATGACCGGTGGATATTGTCTGGAGCTGGGCATCTACAACACAACCACCAGAAAGGCTATGAACTATGTCATGCACGGGTTCAGAGATTAGTTGAAAAGTGACTGTCTGTTCAAGAAAGCAGAGAACATTACACCGATCAGATCAACCCTTCCAGTATCACCGTTGTGAGGGAATCCAGGACCTACTGTCAGAATAACCTCACTTCATCCCCAGCATCCAGCATGGAGTCATACACAAAAGAGACCGAGAACTAGGGCACATGATGAAGGGAGGCAAACATATAATCGGACAAAAGAGGAAGTCGGAATGCTCAATATGATGGGGTGAGAGCAAGAAGGGATGCTCAATATCTGAAAAAGGAACTCTGGAAGTACTGACCGTAACTAATTATTCTCATTTTTAATATGTCCAGGAGTTGGTAAACTTCTCTCTATCACATCCTCCTCATTGTCCTATCACCATCAATCCTAGTCCGTCCTATCTCTCTCCCTATTTCATGATTCCTATCTCTCCTATTTTTGCTATTCTGATTTTTATAACCTTTATGCCAACTTAAGATATGCGTAGCTAGAGAGGTAATAGCAGGACAGATGTAGTCACTCTCATTATGTTCTGGTGTTTCTCGACTCTGGTATATCACTTTGTCTTATACTGGGCGGATCTTCGGCCTCGCATTATATTCTTGTATTTATGGATACATCATGGGAGACTAGTACATCAAGCAGAGTAGTCGTCACTTAAGTAAGTCGGATAGATTGCATCAATTCATTAGAAGTGTCAGTATATATAACGACATTTCAGAATCAGGACTTTTGGCAGATAGAGTTATAATATTTTCTATTACTCTAATAGCGATTATGATTTCTTCGATTATGATTATGGAACTCGGGTTTTCTCAGAGCTAATATGCCGTCCGATTATTATTCAGAAGACAGCATTCGGGACACGTCTCAGTTGTTATAAATTCTTGATCATATTCTCAGAGCCAATAACTCCTGGCAGTTTTTATTGATTTGATGGACCAAAAGGTTCCGCTAGCCTCGCTAAGCGAGGGTCGTGTTCTAGTCATTCGTGAACCTAACCGGGTGTGAGTTTCGCTGCACCCTGGTGCTTAGCATTTAGCGTTGTGTTACGCGCTGGCTTCGCCACGTGAGCTACGCCATATGCGAGCCTCGTAGAGCGTTAGCTTCGCGGCACCCTAATGTTTAACACCTGAGCTGTGTTACGCGATGACCTCATCTAGGCTTAGTTTCATCCGTGGCTAGTCTCTTCAGTGCTTAGCACTCTAGCCCATTCCTCGGATTTCTTCTGCCCAGCGTGCTTTCATGGATCTGCTGAACAGAATTTCATCACTATATCTGGACTATCGCCATGACCTTTGTTAATGATCCATTCCACCAATCTTGCAGGGCTCAGATATCTTCTTCATGTTTCATCTGCAGACGGGTTATCATTCAGAAGTCAGTATTCAGAATTCTTCACAGTTATTCTATATTCTTGGCTACGTCTTTCAGAATTAACAACGCCCAGTTTACGGAAATTCTTAATTATTGGTCTTCTTGATTTATGCTCATCATTATCAAGGTTTTCTTTATCTTGGGTATTCTGGTTTATTCCCGGGGAATTAATATGTATATGGCACCTCAGTAATTCTACTGCAGAAGGACAACATCATGCCATGCAGGGTTTTGTATTATATTATGGATTTCAGCACTATGGATTTCTATGGATTTCATTAGCTTTAGCTCACAGTCTGATCGAAGTATTATTGATTATCTTACCAAGTCAGCTCACTTTATATTGTTCAGAATGGGTTAGTCCTTTGAAGTTCTGGCAGTGTTCTTTTATAAGCAGACATCAGATCAGTATTATTATGGCACCGTCAGAAGATGTATATATACGGCAGAAGTGCAGAGATGCTTTAGTCCTGAGTTAGCTGTTCAGTCAATCTGGGGGAAAAGCTCATAGTTATTCATATCTTGATTGGCATAATCCTCATTCCTACCTTTTTGTGTTCATTTCACCCCTTATCGAAATTGCGAGGACGCAATTTTTGTAAGGTGGATGGAATGTAACACCCCGCTCCCGGAATACGTACTTAGTTGCGTATTCAGATTTCTTGATCGTATTTTTCGATTTACTTCTTATATTTGTTTTGTATTATGAATTATTTACATGAACGTTTTGTCTTGAATTTGGATTCGTGGACTCGGAGTCAGCCCTAGTCTGAACCAAGGGCCCGATCCCAGAGTATTGCTCGATTTGGACATTCCGGTATTCCGATTTGACCGATTTCAGTTTTGATCATCGTTTTCCAATATTCTAGATTTTCTATGATTTTCTGGAATTTTCCTCAATTGAATTGGGAATCTTCAAAACCGGTGTCGACCAGTATTGCTGACCGATTCCCAGATTTTTATTTACAAACTAATTGGAATTACTAAAAGTGTCTTTAGACATTATTTCTTAAAATCACATTTCCTACTTAAATACTTTTTCTGAGAATTTTCAGAATTTATCAAAACCCGGCCAACCCGGTGTAGACCGAGATTGACGGCGGACTTCAGGATTTTTAATTTGAACATGGCATTGAATTTCTGAAAACTGATTTCACCAAAAATCATTTTATAATATTTATTATTTTTGAGAATTTTTGGGAAGCTTTCTGGATTACTTTATTTTTGAGATTTTCCGGAGTTTTGGTGTTTTCCCAGATACCGGGATTTTGCCTTGATATTCCATTTTGTCTTTTTCCATCCTCAAACGCCGGCTTCACCATCATTGGATCTTGCATTTAATGCAAAGATCTTCTCTTCACTTCTCCCCACACTTCATTTAATGTGCTGCCACCAACTCCCATCAAGCACCATGCCTTTTTGTCCTTTTGTGAAACGCCACCTTGCTTCTCCCTTGAAACGCCGCATTCATTCCCGCGTTAGGCTAATTTTGGCCTAAACGCCATCTTGCTTTTGTGGGCTGCGTTTGAGTGGGAGAACAAGTCTCACTTGGCATCCCCAAAGTCAAACTTGCCATCATTGCTCCTTTGCCTATAAATACCCCCTCCCTCTCTCTCCATTCATTTTTCTTCTTCCTCTCTTCTTCCTCTTTGTTTCCAGAGAGCAAAGGCAAAAAACGCAGCCTTGATGCTCCTTCCTTTGGCCAACTTGTTCTCCACCATTTCCCTTCATCTTCTCCTCCATTTCTTGCAGTAGTGAACCAAGCATCATCACCATCACCATCTCCTTCCTTCTCTGGTGAAGACCGGCCAACTCCTTTGGATTGGGGGCCGTGTTCTTCTTCATCACCTGCATGACTCTGGGGGCCGCCACTCCTTCTGGATTGGGGCCGAGCTTCTCTTCGTTGGAGACATCGCCGTGGATCTTCCGGTAATCGTTCGCGATTATTCCGGTGATCGTTTTGGTGATAGTTAACGACAACTCAACCAAGGACCCATCTCCTTCACTTGTGTTTTCTCCCTGCTTCTAGATGGCGTTTTGGACGAGTAACTTCACTCTCCAAGACTTGGATGACTCATCAAAGCCCTTGCATTTTCATATCAGTGAACTCAGCACTTAACAGGATCCTGCTCCCTGATTTGCACTCTGTTAGTCGACTTGACTTGGTCATTAGTCGACTAATTTCCCTTATTAGTCGACTAGCCCTCCTTCCTAGTCGACTAATCCTGTGAAACGCTGCCTTGATATTCTGAAACGCAACCTTCTAGTCGACTGATCCTTCTCCCTAGTCGACTAACTTTCCTGAGACGCGAATCTTGGAGACGCGAATCTGGGAAACGTGCCTCTTGGAAACGCGACCTTGAGAAACGCGCTCTTTCTTGAAACGCGACCTGCTCTTTCATTCCAAATTGGCTAACTCTTTCTGGTGAGACGCGGACTTATGAAACGCGGATTCATGAGACGCGGACTTGTGGCAAGACGCGGATCTATGAAACGCGACTTCGTGAGGCGCCGTTTTGCGAAACGCAGCAGATTAGTCGACTAACCCCTGTTCCTAGTCGACTAACCCATCCTGAAACGCCATTCTTGAAACGCCAGCCTTTTTCTGAAACGCAGCCTATCAGTCGACTTGCCCTTTCTATTAGTCGACTAACTCCCCTATTAGTCGACTAATTATTACCCCTAGTCGACTAACCTTGGCTGTTGACTATTGTTGATTCCTTCTTTGTACGTGAATATTATTCTCGGGTCATGTATTATGTATATGGCTATTACATGGCTTATCACTTGATGGATGTCACCTTCTCTCCTCTTTCTCTCTCTTATTCTCTCTCTCCTGATCCCCCCTCTACCTATTACCTTCTCTCTAACGCATTGAAGCGTTGATCTCCTGGATTCCGGATATCAGAGATTTCACCATATTTTAGGCGAGTAATCTCGCTATCCTCTTGCTTTCCTATTTTTATTGGTTGGGCGAGTAATCTCGCTATCCTCTTGCTTTCCTATTTTTATTGGTTGGGCGAGTGATCTCGCTTTCCTCTTGACTTCCTCCATGTTTTCATATGTTATGGCCCTAACATTGCAGGTATCCACAGACTCCGGTCACTCACTGTCTAGTGATTGTGACCGGCAGGTCTTTCAGTTCCACAGCCTCCGGTCACTCACTGTCAAGTGATTGGGACCGTCAGGTCTTTGGCTCCGCCTGGTTATCATGATCAGCGTTCAGCACTTTACCACTAGATTCGTCTAGGCGAGTTGCTGCCGGATTTACCGCTCGTACTTCAGTCGAGTCGTCCCGGTAACCTCGCCAGACGCTCCAGTGTTAAATACTGTTTGCTGTCTGTACTTCCAGCTTGCTCAGCTCCGCTTTGTTTGTGCTCAGCTACTATTCCACCCCATGCCATTACTTCATGCCTGACACCTGTCTATACTACTTGTCGTTTTCATATTACTTTTAACACATGTATATCACCTGTCAACTGATGTATTATCATCTAACACCTGACATGCTACTATTTGGCAAGGCCCCTTGTTATGACATGGCTTGCCACCGGACTATATCAATCTCTTGACATGACTGGTTACCTGTCTAAATATCATCACCCTGTCATGCTATCACTTGACACCCAGCATGATATACTTGACCTGTGATTATCACATTTACGGGAACCCTGCCTTGTTATCCTGTACTATGTACAGTGACCTGATATCCTGTATCATGATCAGTGACCTGTTATCCTGTATTATATACAGTGACCTGAACTCCTGAATTCCTGATCATGTCCCGTTCCTGTTATTCCCGTAAATTGATAATTAATCTAATAATTCATAAAAGGAACAACTTGCATCGGGTCGGGGGAAACATGCGGCTATCAATATGTGTTCGTGTTTACAGTGGTATTAGGCATGTTGTGCAACTAAAACTTCCGGTCTGACCTGTGGGCCTCCAGGCAACCGAGGGGAGTGCTGGCTCCCTCCTCCTGAATCATGATAAGGGCATACATAAGTCCCTCCTGTTTAGCCTTGCGGCTGGCTTCCGTTTCCATGCAACGGAACAATCCTGGACCGTGGTCCCGGGCATGCACGGGACCCACTGTAAACATAGTTCGTTGATACCCCCGCTAGTTTCCAATAACAACCTTGCTTTACTCGGATATGGATCTATGTGTGCTGGACGCTAGTTCACATAGCTAGATATCAGGGTAAGACGAGTAATAATAAAGTGTCATAATAACCGGCTCTTTAAGTTGTAAGTAGAGGTATGTGGAATGGGACGCATACTGAAGCCTGCAGTTTAAACGGCTTTGAATCTGTGATATGCCTCATCATATTTGCTTGTACTGGTTTTTCATCGGATTTCCGGTTTTATGGTTATTATTATATTAACTGCTCATGCTCTACTTTATCCCTGGTATCCATCTGCCTCCTGTTCATTATCTTATCATGCCCTGAGTGTAGTCGGGTTGTATGTGCTTAGATTATGGTGACATAAGATAAGGGTATATAGATGAGGGTTTCCTTGTTTGGATTATTCCTTCGACGTACTAGTCTTATGGAGCCGTGATCTGAAACCATACAATCAGATTTGCTCGTCCCCGGCTTTATTTGGTTTTATCACTATACATGTGCTTACCCTTGCTCGCCACTTGGCTTTTGTATCACCACTCGCCTGGGGAGTTTCATCTGACTCCCCTGGATTCTCATGTCCAGGTCATGGAGATTGAAGTGCGTGGATTCTCCCTGTTGTTGATCAGAGTGGCGCAGCTGAAGCGTGGATCTCCAGCAGACCGTTCAGAGCTCTATTCTTCCAGGCCCCCTGTGTGCCTCTCGAGTTTCCTTTTGTAAACTCGTGAGTGCCTTTTGTACTGTTCATTCTTGTACATCCTTAAATCTCGCAATTGCGCATATCAGTGATGTAATATTCATGTAATATTGGATCACCTCTGGTGATAACTTTGTAATTGTACTCATATGTTGGAATGTATAATGCACCACTTGCTTCCGTACTCTGATTCTTGCCTGTACTGATGCTTAGCGTATATACGTGAAGGTACTTCTGACTTGCGTATATACGTTGCAGTAATGTCTCTGTATCCGCCGGATCGGGGCGTTACAACTAACACTTGTATTTAACCAAGAGAGCCAACGCGGCACCTCAACCCATTCAAGGGGAATCTAGAGGAGTTTGTCCAGAGCCCTTCACGGGGAATTCGGCAACACTCTTGTATTATACATAGTGTTTAGTGTAAAAGTTTTATTAGGTCATAATTGTTTTTAGCTTCCGCATCATTCATCATTAAGTGACCATTAGATTAGCCATCACCTATTCACCCCCCTCTAGGTGATTTACAATTGGTATCAGAGCTTGGTACTCTGATTTGGGTCTAACAACCTAGAGTTAAAGATCCTCATTTTTAGGCTAATCACAAGATTTTGTACACACACACACCATGGACTTCATGTCACCACCCATGTTTGACATTGTTAACATTCATATATGGAAGGTGAAGATGTCCTTGTACCTCAAAGCCCTAGGTTATCATGTTTATCTTGCCACTACTAATAATGCATATTGTTTAGATGGTAAGAATTTTGAGGCCAACTCAAAAGCCCTTAATGCTTTAAAGTCTACCCTAGATGATGTTTATTTATCTAGAGTTTCTAACTTTGATTCGGCTTTTGTAGTGTGGAATACCCTCATCTCCCTCGGTGAAAATGAACAATACTATGCGGGGAGCGATTCGAACGTTGGAAGCAACACCTCCAACGTGTGCTACATGGTCCAAGGGATACCCCCTTGAGGTAAACTCCGAATCCGATGATGAGGACATGTCATATGATGAGCTCACTTCATTTTGCCAAGCAATTCTTGAAAAATATGACATGCTTAAGAAAGAAAATAAAATTTGAAAAAGAACATTGCTTGCATGCATATAGAACAAGATTCATTTAGATCTAACATTGCATGTCTAGAAAAAGACAACAATAATTTGAAAAAGAATTTTGATGCCATGCTTAATGAAAAAGATTCTTTAGAAAATAAAATGGCATGCTTAGAAAAAGAAAACAAAGATTTGAAAAATGAGAATGTTTCCTTACTTACAAAATTGAATGATTTATGTGAAGGGAACACTACTTTGAAAAATAAGATTGATTTGGTGGAAAAACAAAAGGAAGTTGTTTTTCAAGAAAATAATTCTTTGAAAAGAAAAATTTGTGAAAAAGAAAAAGATTTTGTCTCACAAAAGAAAAGAAAAATGATCATATATCTCATCATGCTTTACATGCCACAACTAATGAGATTAAGAATTTGAAAAATAAAATGGATGGTTTAAGTTCGACTTTGAACTCTTGTGCTTTCAATCATTCTAGGTTGGAGTCAATGTTTTCAAAGAAACAAACTCCACACATTCATGCACATCATAACCATGCATTTGCTTATGTTGCACAACATGATCACACTCCTACACATAAGCATACTAAGGTGTACGTATGTACACATTGTGGCCGCAAAGGCCATTTAGCAAATATTGTTATGATAGATTAGATCATTTTAATTTTGCTAAGAATAAAAGATTTTGGGTTCCTTACAACAAAGCTAACCCCCGTGGACCCTATAAGAAAATATGGGTAACAAAACCCCCACCATTTGCTTGTGATGTAGGTGAGGGATCTCTCAAGACGTGAGAGATTTGGTGCCTTGGTAGTGGATGCACTTTGGACATGATGGACATACTTTTGGGATGCATCGCTATCAAGGAGTTTTGGTGGGACAACCACCATATTTGGAGCTTTGGAGTTGGTAACAATCTCTAAACTCTCATTTTATTTTTTGATCATGCTTGTTCATTCATAATACTCATAGCATGTTCATGTTATATGATTTTTGTGCTTTATGTGGTATTTACATGCTTAGATGTAGAATGTGTCAAACTTGCATTTATACATATATGAATAGTGAACTACAATTGACTCATATATATTTGAACATCATGCTCATTTGTATCCACTATATGCATATGTATAGACTAGTTTTGATGATTCTCTTTTATACATGTTTTACCTACTTTATGCTTTACTTCATGTATATGTATTTTTAATTCAAATCTAATAAATATACATGTATACCCGTGAGTCTCTTGCCTTAATGCAAACATCATTAATAGACTCTTTTAGATTTGGGATATGTATGTGTATTGTTAGGATTGGATTAATCATACATATACCATGAAGATTAGTGTTTTGATGAAAAATGATTTTTCGTATTTTTGTATGATCTTTTTGAGCTTCATTGACTATTTTCATAAAAATGCTATTTACATGATCGTTTAACGTTCACACTTTTGTTAAAATCATTTTTGAGCTTTATTGACCATGAGTGCTTAAATTTTTATGTATCTAGTTATGTTTATGAAAAAAAACATAAGATTTGATATATTTGAAGGATCTTTAACTAGTTTTCCAAAAACAATTTATACTAGTTATTTATTCTTCAAATAATTTTTTTGAGATTGACACTTGATTCTATTTTTCTCAAAATTTGATGCTTCATGATTTGAATATTAGTTTATATGTTATTTTTTGTCAACACTAGGATTTATACTTGTACATGTCGTGGGTCATAAATAAATCTATTTTATTTGTGCTTGAAAGCTTATTTGAACCCATGAAATGTGCTTGTATTGCTTGGTTTTGATGATACATACATTTTTAAACTTATATTCCCACTTTTTGGATTTGATTTATGATCATGTGTTTTTCATTTCATGTATATGTGTATTTTGCCAAACTTTAAGATATACATATATACCTCATTTGCCTTTAATGCAAATCTATTTATATGGACTCAATTGTGTTTAAGAGATATGTATGTATACTTATTGTGTTGTCAAAACATACATATATCTTAAAATATAAATTTTGTTTTTAATAAAAATGTGTGATGATTTAAAGGTATATTGAGATTTATTGACATTTCTTTTTGCTTTATTCCTTGCTTGAATGATTTCGTACTAGTTTTAAAATATTTTCATATTAACTAGTGCAATCTCTTCATATGGTAGAGTATATGATAAGCTTACTCGTCAATTGGTATCATTGGATATTTACAATTGGTATCAATATGATTTTTATATACTCGTATTTTGATTGTATGTATGAATGCTTTCAAATTTAAATTATATCAATTTCTATTGGTATTATCTTTTCCTACATATATGTGATCTAGTTGCTAAGCTTAATTCAACTTTCAATTGGTAATTCTTAAAGCTTATGCAATATGTTTTCAAATTTGATATCAAAATAAAAAATAAAATAAAAAAAATATATATATATATGTTGATTTGATATCTCAAAATGTGTTTTATTAAGAAAGTTCAAAATTTTAAAGAAATATTCAAAATTTTTGATTTGTATTTCCTATATGCAAGGAGAGCTTAACATCTCTCTTACATATGGATTTATGTTGAGTATATTATAAATTGAGGAGCTTGACAACTCTTCTTTATATGATATACGTGTGTAGGGGAGCTTCACATCTCTTCTTATGCATTACATAATATGTGTTATGTGAGTTAGGGCTTGTCATCCCTTCTTCATGTAATGCATATGTGTAGGGAAGCTAACTTAGCGTCTTCCTCTTCATGAATGTATATCGCATATAAATCTTTATTGATTGATTTGTTTAACCCCTTCTCGATCTTTTTGTTTTTGACAAACAGGGGAAAAAAATTTGTTTGATTTGATTTTACTTTGAACCCTTTGTTGATGATTGACAAAAAGGGGGAGAAGTATTTGAGTATATATGCATGTTTTCATTGCTTAAGGGGGAGTAGTATTTGTCTTCCTTGTTATTTATGCATATAAGTTTTGTTTGCAAATAGGAGAAAAAGATTTATGTTGTTTTTGCAAATAGGAGAAAAAGATTTATTTTGTTTCATCTCCATCATTTGCATACATATTTATGAGCTTCATTGTCATATATTATTATTTATGTCTATGCATGAGTTAAGGGGGAGCTTCCTTGAAGCTTTACTTTAATCCATGCATATATAACCTCATGAGTTTTGTCATCATCAAAAAGGGGGAGATTGTTGGCCCAAAGGCCTATCACCCTAGTTTTGATGATGATCAACTCATGAAGTTATGTTTACTAATGATCTTGTGTTTAATTAGTGACAGATTCATTATCAAGATCTTAGTAGGTGCATAGCTCAACAAAGGACAAAATATCAAGATTTGGAGCTAGCACGGTGTGATCCAAGGAGCTTTTGGATCAAGCTTGGACCAAGTCAAGAAGATGAGAAGCTTTCAAGTGAAGACTTCAAGAAGATGAAGACTTGTGTCTAGGTATAAGATTTTGTTTTTGTTTTAGTTAAAAATGTAAAGGATAGATAGTTGGTGGATTTCTCAGGTATACTACACACACACTCTTGATATAATTGTTTTCATAAAAGATTTTTTTTTGGTTTAGAAAAGATTTTTATTTGGAAAAATACAAGTTTGGTTTTTGGTGTTTCTCATGTACTTATCCAAAACCAAGTTTAGAGCTTAATGTCAAAAACTTAGATATTTCATCTTATTTGTGTAGTGGATCATATCCATACACACTATGCTTTAAAAAATTGATTAAATATCTTGTTTTTGTATTTGATGAAGTTTTGGAAAAACAAAGTTAGAAAACATGTTTTGGAAAATACAGTTTTTATCATGAGCCAAATATTTCCAAGTTACAAAAATAGTCCAATCTTTTATAACATGCCTTGATTTTATGCAAGCATGTTTGTATATCAAGTATATTGGTAAAACTATTTTTGTAGATTTTTTAGTATTTTATGGGATTTTATTTGAGCCAAAATGACTAACTTTTTAATCCCAGAAAAATTGTTTCAGGCTTCAGCTAGTCGACTTATACTAGCTTATAAGTCGACTAACCCTGAAGTCAGTCGACCGGGTCGGTCGACCGACGTGCACGGACGTGCACGTTTGATCTGGCAGTGTGCCGGGCGACCGGGGCGGTCGACCAGAATTCAGAGATTGCTCTCTGTTTTTCTGGGTCGACCGGGTCGGTCGACCGGTAGCTCCAACGGTCGGATTTTTGACCGTTGGCGGTCGACCGGCAGTTCTGACAGATCCCAACGGCTAGTTTTCTGGCAGCCTATAAATTGGGGGTCTTGTCATTGTTTTGATATAAGATTTTGGAGTCTCTTAGAGCCAGTTTTTCCCAGACTTTTAAAGGGTTTTCTCCACAAAATAGAGAGCAAATATTTCCTATCTAAAGGGAAGTTTTATCAAGAGTGTTAAAAGAAAGTCTTTGAGTTTTCCTCCACCTTTCACATCCTTGTTTTTCTCACACCACACTTGAGCTATCCATTGATTATTCATCTTATAGGTGTGTTGTAGTGAGAGTGCTTTAGGTGATCAAAGTGTTGTGATCACCAAAGATCTTTTTTTGTTCTTTGAGGAGACGGGCAAGTGTGCTCGTCGTTGTTTTGAGTTCGGGTGCGGACTCGGTTGTTTGAGGTGAGGCCTCGGCGAGCCGGTGGGCTTGCGGTGTGTACGGGACTAGAGAGTTCGAGGGCTTGTAGGTGTTGCGGCACCGAGGAGAGATCCATTGGGATCTTGCATAGTGGAAATCCTTCGTGTGTCGAAGGCGGGATGTAGAGCAAGTGTGCTCGAACCTCGAAACATACCCTTGTGTTTGCGATTGCTCACTCTCTCTCTCTCTCTCTTTGTCTCATTTATATCTTGCATGCTTTATTGTCTATCTTTATATGCTTGATATATTCATTGTGCTCATATTGTATACTTGCTTGGGTTTGTTGACTAACACTTGTATTTAACCAAGAGAGCCAACGCGGCACCTCAACCCATTCAAGGGGAATCTAGAGGAGTTTGTCCAGAGCCCTTCACGGGAAATTCGGAAACACTCTTGTGTTATACATAGTATTTAGTGTAAAAGTTTTATTAGGTCATAATTGTTTTTAGCTTCCGCATCATTCATCATTAAGTGACTATTAGATTAGCCATCACCTATTCACCCCCCCTCTAGGTGATTTACAAACTGTTCCTTACTGGAGAAGATTCGGTGCTTGTTATCTAACGCAAGATTAGACAAATCGTTTTAGGCGGAGGCGATTCTGTATGCTAGCTATCTCATAAATGGATTGACTGCGATAGGATGTAAAGCTCCACTGAAAATTTGGTCTGGGAAACTACTCAAGATCATGGTTTGCTACGGGAATTTGGGAGTCCGATCTACTTCAATACCAAAGATGGCAAGGTGAATCCGTGAGCAAAGAAGTTTGTATTTTTGAGTGTTAAGAGAAGTATGAAAGGCTACAGGTTATGGAACCCAGAAAAAGGAAGATTGTGTTGAGTCAGCATGCCACATTTGATGAGACTTTAGTACTGAAATCTATCGCCTCTCAGTAGGTGAAGAGGACGGAGACCATGAAAGTATCACAGCGGGTGAAGGTTGATGCTACTCAACCATCTCTAGTTGGTTCGGTATCAGTGAAGACTTTACCGGATGTGACACCGGGTGGAGATTATGTAACCAGAGTTGATACTGAACTGGTTGAAGACATTGATGAGAATGTCGAATTGTTTGCAGCCATAGGAACCAAGGTAAAACCGCGCATGTGGGTGAAAAAGCATGGATCTCAAGCTTGTGACCGTGACAAGCTCAAGCTGAAGGCCGTTATTCTCCATGACGGTAGTGAGTAGGTTCATATGACTTAGCCAGATAGGTTCGCTGTTGAAAATTCAGGTACAAGTGCTTGAGCTTAATGGAGCTCATTTAAATGAACTACGGTTGGCTCGATCCTTTGGGCAAGGTACATAGGCGGCCGTAAAGGCGCAACCACATTTGGTGATGCAGCCTATATGAAGCTATTTGGGTTCTCGATAAGATGTTTGGGACTTCACGTAGAGGTGAAGACTTAGACTTCACGTAGAGGGGAAGCATTGTGATCTCAATAAATAGTTGATCTTCTAGTGAGAAGATGGTTAAGCTTACATAAGGGGGTGTGCATCCAGTTTGTTAATGCCGATGATGGTGTTTGGTGTGCTCTACTCAGACTTGGTTGGACCGTCAGCTGAAGACATATAGACTAGAAAGAGCCAGTCAATTGGGGAGTCAGTGTTGGCTTATGATGAGTTCTTCGTGAGGTCATGAAGTTGCTGAGTGGGAGACAAGTTCGGTAATTGGCATGTATGAAAATTCTCCTAAGGTGAAGTGTAGGGAAGGCATGTGTGGTGCATTCTAGTTGATAGCTGAGCTAAAGGTTCCAAGAGGAGACCGTGTGTCAATTTTGTCGAGAGCGTGTGTCGATTTCGTCCGGAGCGCTCAAGCCGAGATCGTGTGTCGATTTCGCCAAGATCGTGTGTTGATATCACTTGAATTAATAGGTTTATCTTTTCTTGCACTCTCACCGTACCATATTATTCTTGTATAACTTGTATCAAACCCATTAATGTACAGATGGTCTCTTAATATTTCAACTGTAATTTTATCAAGACAAGCACATTTTATGTACGGATAATTAATACGGTTAGGATTTTCTGTGTAACAGCCCGATTATTTAAAATCCTAATTTAATATCCTAATATTTGATTAACGTGATCCGACAGAATTATTTAAGATGATGATTGAACGTGTTTTGTGTAAAATAGAATTTTTATTTATTTTAATTTTTATTATGGGAGAAATTTGAAGTGAAATAAATATTTAATAATTTTAAATATAGGTGTAAGAATATTTTGGCATGTATATATATGGATATGGAACATAAGTGTGTATATAAATATATACATTGCATGGATGTATTGGAATATTGTGTAAATACAAGATAATACAAGTAATACCAAGAAAAATACTATAATTATATATTCATAATAGTTAGTGGAAGAGGGTAGGTATGCATGAAGTGGGTAGATGGATGGCTAAGATTTTATTTGGGAATGGTGGAGACATGTGGCATGAGTAGGGATATGTGGCTTCATGAGAGGAAGGGAGAGAAATTCATAGTGCATATTTTGTTTGGGAAGGGGGTTATGTGTAAATGGAGGGATGAAAAAGTTTCCCATCTCTCTCTTTCCTTTCTCAGGCTGAAAATTACGTTCCCTTTCATCTCTCTAAATTAGGGAACCCTAGAGAGAAATTTTTCTCAAAACCCTCTCTCATTCTCATTCAAAAATTTCAAACCCTAAGAGATCCTCTCTCTCTCTCTCTCTTTCTCTCTCTCTCTCGCGGATCGGGGCGGCCGAAGGGTCGGCCGGCCAAGGGCGGCCGGCCATGGGGCGCGGCGACCGGCCATGGGCCGCGGCCGGCCGGCGGAGCAAGGTGAGGGAGTTCCAAAGTTTTCCTTTTTCCCCTTTATTTTCTTGCAAAATTTGATGATATATCTTTAGATCTCTCGGTATATTGATTGATCTCAAATGAAATTTATAAATTTGTTGTGGTTATGATATTAGATTATGAGAAAGAGGATGGGAAACCCTTCGATCTATTTTGATATAAATTTTATATTTCCTTGACAAAATAAAGTAACTTCATGACCTAACTCATTTTATTCTGAATAGAGTAATCAAATAAGAGAACTATTAGTTATGATTTAATTTGGTGAAGGGATTTAAAAACATTTGAAACTAACCCAAAATTTGGGGATATTAGAAATGTGTGCAAATCTGTCCAGTTTTTATGATCTGTAAATTCAGAGGGAGTTCGCCTAGGTATTATGAGTAATAAGTATCATATTATATGTCGTTAGAAAGATAATCAAGTCAGCTTTCTAACGATTCTTACCGTATCCCTATTGAAGGTCTGTGTTGAAAGTTATCGTCAAAATACGGCAAGTTGGTCAACACTACTGTGTTGCAGAATTTTTAACCGACCAAGAAGTTTCTAATTATTTAGTATATTTTTCTTAAATTAAACTTGTCATATAATATATCATTGGAAAGGTAATTAAGTCTAGTTTCTAGCAAAATTTCTCATATTTTATTTAAATATCTGAAATAAAAGTTATAATAAAAATATCAGTGATTGTTCGAAAGATAGAATCTTTTGATGTATAGAAGTTCTCTTGTTATAGTTACCTTCTAATTAACTTATATGATATCCAGATGACTGAGAACCTACTGATACTTGTAGGAAGGAAAGAAATAGGTAAAGAAAATAAGTTATATATAGCAGTAGACTTTCATTCTTTTCGCCAATTGACAAATAAGAGCGTAAAAGTCTTACTTGCCCTGTTGATCCATAAATTAACCACATGGTTTCGTTGTGACCCACTAGTGATGTTCTTTATACTTAATTAGGATATATGATGTACCAATGAAAAACTTTTCCCTTTCTATAGGAATTAGGAAAAAAAACTTTGTAACTTACTTAGACTTGAAATCAGTTTTTTCCACATCACAATCATCAAAGACCATCTATTATTTTTATCGTCTTGAAACTTCATGAGTCCTTCTATGTAGTCTTGAGATTTATATATATATATATATATATAATATATATATATATATATATATATTATATATATATATATATATATATATATATATATATATATATATATATATATATATATATATATATCATGTGTGATAGTTGCACGAGTTGCTCTTAATTGAAAGCAGTTTCTTATTCGAGTATCAGAATGCTTGAAAGAATCTAAATATTGAAATAAAGATCGGTAGTAAATTAGAATTGAATTTGTGAAATTGGATATTCAAAATATGATCCGTTCAAGGCGGATAGTTGAGATATATAATTAGAGCACTGCTTCTGATCTTTCGATCTAAATCACCAGTTGCAGTGAAATAAAATTTTGGTTGTATAACAACTGTGTAATTAAATTAGAATTTGAATATAATTTAGCTAGCGAAGTATGATGATGATTCTATAAGAATAATACTCATAAATTAATGTGTTAGTTAATAATCATAAAATTTTTAGTAAGATCGATAGTGGAATAGATTATCAATGAGTAGTGTGACACTAAGCTGAAGTGTATATATATGAGACACACAAGATTTGGATTAAGTAGTCGGTTACATCATTAAGGAGTATGGACGTGGGTGTGTGTATAGTACTTGTACATATACTCTTGTTTTACATCGTAGAACCATATATATATAGTTGATACCTTGTTAATGATTGCTTATTGATAGTTATACTGGATGACTAGTGGACTACTATTATGTTCAAGACATGCTAAGACTCTAATCACAGATAAGTAGTGAAGTCAATTTCATGCCCAAATATCCAATATGTGAATGAAGAATCATAACTAGATAAAAGAACTAATCGTATAAAGAACGAGTATCGAGAATGTAACTGATGCGTCGTAAATGAATGAGAAGTGTAAGTAGTATGTATGTTTGAAAGCGTGCATATATTTGTTAGTTACACGAACTTGACCAGGTGTGACATATCAATGACATGATTGGTGAATGAAAAAAGTATATCACAACACAACAGGCACTGTGTGTGTTACCTTGATAGTTGATGTATATATAATGTGTATGTAATGTGTATGCATGTCGTGTTATTCTCATGTAAATGTAGGAAGGGGCCAGCGGGAGCTGGAAGGTGTGAAGACGGGGTATGATATTGTGTGTGTTAAATGTAGGAAGGGGCCAGCGGGAGCTGGTAGGCGTGAAGACGGGGTATGATATTGTGTGTGTTAAATGTAGGAAGGGGCCAGCGGGAGCTGGTAGGTGTGAAGACGGGGTATGATATTGTGTGTGTTAAATGTAGGAAGGGGCCAGCGGGAGCTGGTAGGTGTGAAGACGGGGTATGAGATGGGTCGTGTGTCATGAAATAAGATGTGCTTATTAAAATTGAATAGTGTTATATGCTTGTCCTTTATGCATGACTGTGAAACTCTGCTTTATTACAAGAGATAATGAAATATTATATGATGGGTGAAAGTGCAAGGGTTAATCCATGCAGTACTTGAATGGTGATATGATATACAACATATTAGTATATTTTATAATATATGTACCATCTGGGTTAACTTACTGTGATTGATGTACCGTCGTGTATAGTGTATATATTATGTATACACGAATGAATCTGCTAATAAAGTAAGTCACTAAAGTAAGGTGTTCGATACAACTCATAACCTTATAAAATCAGTGCAGAGATTTAAGTTGTACAGTCATTGGTCAAAAGAGTCAAGTCATTTTGACAAACTATAGTGATAGTCGGGGCGACTGTTTAGGTTGGTACAATTATTTCTTTCTTTATTTCATTTTTTTCGCCTCGCCATTTGAAGAAAAACATGCTTCCTTTTATTTTGACATGTATATCATATTCCTAATTCTCTTTTACTCTCCTCACTGAGCTGTTGAGCTCACCCCCCCACAGATTATTTTTTTTTTTCAAGTTATGGTAAGGCGAAGGCTCAATTTAAGGTTTCAAGCGCTCCGTTGGAATTCTGTTATGTAGAGCAGTTTTGAAGTTGTAATTGTATTTGTAAAACTTCATATTGTATTGTTTACATTCTTATTGATGCTAATTATAGTATAAGTTAGATGGCTAAAATCTTGATGAGTTGGAATTATAAATAATTTAGTGTTATATGGTGGATGCCGAGAAGGAGGCTCTGAATGTCGAGAGGGGTACTCTCGAGCATATGATTCTTTTATTTTCATATAAGTAGGCGATGTCAAGCCGAAATTGTAATTGGAGAATAAGTATGCCGTCATGAGCTGAAATATTATTATGATGGTATGGGCAGTTATTGACTTTAATTTACATGTTTGAATTGAGAATAAGTAGGCGGATGTTGGCCGAAATTATTGTGGATAAAATTGTATATTTGGTTATATCAATATTTACAAAGGAAGTGCTGCCAAATTTTTTTTTATATAGATTGGCAGGTGATTATGATAATCTATCAGTTAAAAGAATGTTTATGTTAATTGAGGATCTAAAAACTGGAACTGTTACATTCTGCATGCTCAACAACAAAGTTGATGAACTCCTCTACACCATTTTCATATTCAGTACTTAACCGATCATCATGAATCCATTTTCGATTCATTTTACTATGTCTAGACATAAAAAAATATTAATTTTCGATAAAACATGACATAAAAAATCCAAACAAAATATTAATATCCTATCCACAAGGCGCACACACATGAACACATACAACAAACACACACATATCACACACATGCACACATGAACACACACATACATCACACACATGTTTAAACACATACATTACACACACACACACACACACACACACACATATAAACACACAAATGACACACACACATATTATATTATACACACACACACACACACACACATGCACATACACACATATACACATAAATTACACACACATTTAGCATCAAATTTTTTCACTTATGCAACACATCACACATCATGCATGCACATACAAATTTCACTAATTTCACCAATTTAGCATTAAATCAACAATTTCATAAAATTTCCTAAACTTGCTAGAATTTTTCAATAATTTCACATTTTTTTTCTAAACTATCTAGCATCAAATTAAGTTTTTCTAAATTTATCATTTCACAATTCAACAATTTCATAAAATATAAGAAAATAAGAAAGAGTGATACCGTGAGGTTTGCCAGAGGGGGCTTGCTGGAAGGGAGAGGGGGCTCGTCGGAGGTGCCTCCGCCGGAGGGGAGAGAGGGGGGCCAGGGGGCGCCTTTGCCAGATAGGACGGCACCGGCAGAGGGGAGGGGGCCTCACCGGAAGGGAGAGAGAGGGGGCTCGTCGGAGGGGAGAGAGGGGTCAGGGGACACCTTCGCCAGAGAGGGAGGGGATGGGGCCTCGACGGAGGGGGAGAGAGGGGAGCTCACCAGAGGGGGCTCGCCGGGGGAGGGTTTCGGGAGGAGAGAGCGATCAGGGCGGGGGGGAGATTTGAAAGAGAGATAACAAAAAAGAGAGATGAGAGAGCGGCTGAGAGATTGTAGGGTTTTTTTGGGTGGGGGTGAGAGATTTAACACTGGTTCGTAGAGGAATTGGCGTTAAAACCCTATTTTTAACGTCAGTTTCTCAGAATGTTAAAACCCTTAATTAACATCATTTCTTTAAAAAAGACATAAAAATTTAACATTTGATGTCGGTTTTGTTAAAAAAATGAAGTTAATTTTGGTGCCTTTTAATTTGTATATTGTTGTAGTGACCAGATAGGTTGTACTATACCTCAAAAAGAAAATGATAAGACCTCATAAGACTCATTATCCTGATAACTTGAATATTGGCATCCAACTTCTTCTACATTATTGGACATAACATCGTAGTCTAATTACTAGCAATTTCCATGTTCTCTGTCGTTTTCATCATTATCTTCTTTCGGATTGAATTGATCATGGATGTTATGGGTGTGCATTCTGAGGTCTATGATCATAATCATAATCCTCATAAACATAACCTTATGTGTGTGTTTTCATCATAATCGCAATTCTCAATAAATAACCGAACTGATAGACTTTAATGAAGATCACAACAAAAAATTAACTCTAATTATCCAAAAATCGATGCCATGATTACAGAGCTTCACAAATAACAAGGAAAAAAAGAAAAGAAAATCATCTTCACCTACTTTGAAGAAGACGTCACGTACAAGGGAAGAAGTAGATAGATCTGCGAGATATTGATGAAGAGTGAATCGATGAAGATGAAGACAGCGATAGATCAAAAGAAAAAAGGCGTCAACGAACAATAGATCAGATATGAAGATCAACGAGAAAATACCTTAAATACGAATGAGGGAAACATAAAAATTTTAAATAAGGTCCGATCTTTTGGTTACTTTTTGCTGACGTGGATTAGGCTGTAGCAAACAATAATATGGGGATGAGTTTTTTTTTTTTTTAATTATGATGCAAAGTAGGCGACTATAGCGAAATTCTCCCATATTCAATATAATAAAATAATTAGTAATTAAAAATTTATATTTACGGTGTGTTTCGGTCAAGACCATGGTTCGAACTTTGACGCATTCGAGACTACGAGTCATGCGGGTTCAAGTTCATGTAGGACCCGACCCAATTAAGCACCGAGCCTAGTACGAGAAAACCTCTCTCCTCTGCCTCGAGAACAGGCAACAACTTCTCAGTTCCCAAGGACCGAAAGCCTGAAAACAAAACTGTTCTTTAAAGCCTGAAAACCCTAACCCCCGAGGGACCAAAAAAGACATTTAGGTTAAAAAGTTAAAAATACTAGATTAGGTTTCATTTCACAAAGTAGTGTCGCTAGATAATGGGAGATATATTTTACTTGACTTGGTATTTCCTTTTTTGTATTTTTGTAAATTATTTAATTGCTACAGGCTCAGGAGAAAAGAAGTGCTATATATCATACTCTGCAAGCCAAGTGAGCTTGATTAGTTAGTTTAAGTAAATATGGTATTCTCTTCTCATGTGGAAGAGTGTGAGTTCACTTCTCATGTGGAAGCGTGTGAGTTCAGCTTTTTCTGTTATGAGAGATTAGGAGCTGATGTACTTGTGATAACAAGTAATTCTAATAGATTAAATAGATCTTTTTTCATAAAAAAAAAAAAAAACTCTAATGATTGTCCATAAAATTTTGATTTTGTGAGATCCAAAGAAGCCTGTTTGTTAACCAAGAATCTTGGTATGAATCTTTTTAAAGTCAATTTTTTTTTTCAATTTCTTTACACACACACACACACACACACACATAGGGGTTACAGTACCTCAGCCTGCGGCTGAGAGAACTCTCTCAGCCGACGGGACGTGGCAACATCAGATCCACAAATCTGTAATAAATTTTGGCGGACAAAAACCTGAACAATCCCGCCTAATTTAATGTCAGTCACCTCAACATTGTATTTTTCGAAAATACCTTCACTCACAACTTTTTACGTAATGTAAAAACATGTCCTTTTATTTTTACCATGGTCGCAGTATTTTTGAAAAAGCGATGTATATGTATGCGACCTTGCTAATATTTTTTTAAGCCAATTTTTTTTATACACTATTTGTCGAACTCGTTCGCAGTAGTTAAAATTATAATTGCAGATCTGTTCGACTTAGATCGTAGAGTTTTAATTTTTTTGGTCTTTTATTTTATACGAATGCGACGTTGGTCGCAGTATATGAAAGGTCCTTTTTTTTATTACATACTGCGACATGGTCGCAGTTGTCTCAATATGCGTTGTAGTGTCCTGCGACCATGGTCGCAGTATATTTAACGTCATTTTTTAATTTCCCGGGTCACAGTTGATTATGTTTGCACTGTAGTCTTATGCGACCTTGGTCGCAGTGTCGACCCGGGTCGCAGTTGTTTATATTGCACTGTATACTTATGCGACCATGGTCGCAGTGTCGACCCTGGTCGCAGTTGTTTATATTTGTACTGTATACTTATGCGACCTTGGTCGCATTATTGACCTTGGTCGCAGTTGTTTATGTTTGCACTGTAGATGATTGCGACCTTGGTCGCAGTGTAGACCATGATCGCAGATGTCTATGTTTGCACTGTAGACTTATGCGATCTTGGTCGCAATGTCGTTCATTGTTTACATTTGTACTGTAAATAATTTATAAACAATAACCTAAATCCTATAAAGAGCGGCAAAAAAAGGGAAAAAAATAATAATAAATAATAACCTAAATCTGACAACGAACGGTCCAAAAGTTGCCTTGTGGGCAAATAATAATAAATAATAACGAAAGTTACCGAAAGAGTAGCTTTTCATAAGGGTATTTAATAATTTAACTTCTTCCTATAACCGGGCCGCAAGTTAGTGGGTGACAAAATTGAGCCACGTCACCGCAGGCTGAGAGAGTTCTCTCAGCCGCAGGCTGATATACATATTTCTCATATATATATATATATATATATATATATATATATATATATATATATATAATATAGTGAGTTGATCCCCTAAGAACCGTTCTCACAAAGTTTTGTGAGAACTTTTATGTGGGCCGTCGGATATGATAGAGATCTAATTTTATTTGATCTGATCTATCAGATCCGACGGCCCGCGTGAAAGTTCTCACAAAACTTTGTGAGAACGGTTCTTAGGGGATCAGCTCCCTATATATATATATATATATATATATATATATATATATATATATATATATATATATATATATATAGTGAGTTGATCCCCTAAGAACGGTTCTCACGAATTCATGTGAGAACTATCACGTGGGCCGTCGGATCTGATAGAGATCTAGTTTTATTTGATTTAATCTATCAAATCCGACGACCCACGTGAAAGTTCTCACAGAAATCCGTGAGAACCGTTCTTAGAGGATCAGCTCCCTATATATATATATATATATATATATATTATATATATATATATATATATATATATATATAAATATATCTGTGTGTGTGTGTGTGTGTGTGTGTGTGTGACACGTGAACAGAAGAATTTTGATCTTACACACTATACTAATGATGGTCATTGCATATGTATATTCTTTTTTTTTTTTTATCAACCATATCATTTATTTGTACTTTAAAGAATGCAAGTGCAGCACACAAGTAGATCGAGTTCCTTACAAAGAATTTCGGAAAATTAACATGACCACTAAACACATTACATCACACAAAAAGAACTTTATTGATGATACCGGGTGGCAGATATTGGGAAATATGAAGAATAAATATGAATATTTGAGTTGAATTACGGCGAGATCCATTGATAGAATCAATTAGATAATGGTTGGAGTGTATTCTCCTACCATTGGGGATGAGCGTGGTATATTCACATGTTCAATTCCGACTTCGAATGAATGAGATATTCAAGTCTAAAGTTTGCTTAATTTAAATCCAAAAGGGGACTAAAAGTAACTAAAAGCATTTAGTCCCACATTAGCCATGCGATGGAAGTTTGAAGTGTTTAAATAGAGAAAAATGGGAATAAAGGATGTGCCTTTTGGGTACTTAGAGTTTTCGCCCGCGATTAGGGGAAACCATGCCCACACGCGCGCGTCGCCAGTGGCGGACGCCAGAGCCAGGCTCTCGTGCTCGGGTCGGGTTCAGGTTCCCTACCCGGTCCGGTTCTTTTTGAACCGGGTCTCACGGGTATAGGTTACAACGGATCGTACCCGCTCCGCCATCTGGATAGGTTACAACGGATCGTACCCGCTCCGCCATCTGGATCCGAACCGAATTAGCGCCTTCCTTCTTTTTCTACAGTGGGTGTTCCTCCAAAGTAAATACAAATATTCTCGCTGAAATTTGTCTTGGTCCTGTTGCTCGGTTTGACCGTACGGTGATTTGATAGTGTTATCCAAATACCGTGGGGAGACCAGCGTCCAATAGCCCATTAGCATCGTAGCAGGGGACGTAATTGTCTTAAGGAGATTCGCTATAAGCATACCTTACTCTAAGTACTGTATAAGTGAATTAATTTTCTTTATACAGGGGTATACTGATATTCAGTATATTGAGACTGACTCATACCAGTCTAATTGGTGTTTAACCAAGAAAGGTAATTGAAAGGTGGTTCTTTAATTAAGGAACGTTCTATTGAACGGAAAACCTCCCACCTGATATTCATCGATCTGGCCAATTAGATCGGTGATATTGATTAGTTGTCAGATTGATCCTAGTAACTAATAATCTTAAGACAATTACCTCTTAAAGTTACTTAATTCTGTTCTGCTTGAACTTATAGAAAATATCTGAGACTAATCAAGACTACTCAAGTAAGGCACTAAATATGTGGATCCAAACTTTGATGCCTGCTCCACTTCCTAATCCGAAGCCGAAGAAGCTAAGAAAATTTGATAGCACAGAATTCAAGAGGTGGCAACAGAAGATGCTCTTCTACTTGATCACTCTGCATCTGGCCAAATTCCTGCAAGAGGATCCACCAGAACCCAGAACTGATCGGGACTCGGTCCTTGCAGTCGATGCGTGGACTCAAGGTGACTTCCTGTGCTGAAACTATATTTTTAATGGACTGGATGACTCTCTTTACAATATCTACAGTCCTATCACAACGACAAAGAAGTTATAGGCCAGTATTGATAAAAGTACAAGACTGAGGATGCCGGTACCAAGAAGTTCGTCATAGGACGATGTCTAAAGTACAAGATGGTGGCAACAAGATTGTGATCAGTCAGGTGCAAGAGTTCCAACTTATCTTGCACGAGATAGAGGCTGAATGTATGAATCTACCTGAAACTTTTCAGGTTGCTACTATTGTGGAGAAACTCCTACCTATGTTGAGAGATTTCAAGAACTATCTGAAGCACAAGAGCAAGGAGCTGAAGTTTAAAGATCTCATTGTGAGGCTTCGGATTGAGGAGGACAACTGAAAGTCCGAGAAAAGAAGCAGTAAGAACTCCTATGAAGCCAAGGCCAATGTGATCGATGACTCAAAAAGAAAGCGTCTACTTTCAAAAGCTTAAAGCGGAAGAAGACTACCCAAGGGTACAAAGTCAACGTCCAAGAAGGCAAGAACATGCACTTCAAGAGAACTTGCTACATCTGCAACAAAGATGGGCATAAGGCGAATGAATGTCGCAGCCGTCTCAAAAAGAATAAGAAGAACCATTCACAGGCAAACCTGACCGACCATGCGTCGCCAAGTCTTTCAGCTGTGGTGTCAGAAGTGAATCTGACGACCAACAATAAAAATTGGTGGGTAGACTGGGGCTACTCAGCGCATTTGCTCTGAGAAATTATTATTCTTTGAATATCATAAACTAGAGAAAGATGAGCAACTTTTCATGGGAAACTCAGCTGTCTCCAAGGTTGAGGGAAAGGAAAGGTCATCCTGAAGTGGACATCTAGGAAAGAGTTTACTCTGAACGATGTGCTACACGTTATCCGTAAGAATCTAATTTCTGGATCAATACTTAGTATGAAAGGATTTAGAATAGTTTTTGAATCAGATAAATTTGTGCTTACTAAGGGTGGGATGTATGTGGGAAAGGGTTATCTTATTGATGGACTTTTTAAATCCAATGTTGCAGTGGTGGATAAAAAGTCTGTGTATTTGTGCCCTAAGCTTATAAATAAAGAAAAGTCTTCTGTTTATTTGCTTGAGTCTCTTAATTTATGACTGCTAGATTAGGGCATGTAAATTACAAGTCTTTAAAAAACTTGTCTAATCTAAGATATCTCCTAAACTCAACTTGAAAGAAATTCCTAAGTGTGAGATTTGTGAGGCCAAGTTCGCGAAAAATTCATTTCACTCAATTGATCGAAATACAGAACCTTTAGGCTTAATTCATAGCGATTTGTGTGACTTGAAATTTATGCCAACTAGAGGCGGGAAAAGTATTTTATTATTTTTATTAATGACTGTACAAGATACTGTTATGTGTATCTTCTAAACAGTAAGGATGAGCCAATAAATATGTTTATGACATATAAAGCCGAAGTTGAGAATCAACTCAACAAGAATATCAAGATTCTAAAATCTAATCGAGGTGGAGAATATGAATCAATGATTTTAGTGGATTATGTGCTAAACTTGGTGTTTTTTAATCCATCAAACTACAGCACCCTATACTCCTCAGCAAAATAGAATTGCTGAACGGAAGAACAGAACTTAGAAGGAGATGATCAATTTCATGCTCGTAAGTTCTGAAACTCTGCAGATCTTGTGGGGGAAGCTCCGTTAACTGCAAATTATATTCTAAATAGAGTACCCCACAAGAAACTTGGTCTTATACCATTTGAGTTATGGCATGAAAGGACACCTTGCTACTATTACCTGAAAATGTGAGGGACCTTGCAAAGGTACTAGAACCATTTCCTAAAAAGACTAAGTTGGGAGCAAGAATACTGGACTGCATATTTATAGGCTATGCCTTGAATAGTAGTGTCTACAGATTTCTGATTCATAAATCAGAAAATACCAGATATTCATGTAAACATGATTATCGAATCTAGAGATACTGTGTTCTTTGAAGACATCTTTCCATACAAATGGAAAACAGATAAGACTTCTGGGAAAAGAACACATGGATGGCGTTCAGGGACGAACGCTCTGAGGAACCGATTGTTAATGTAGAAATTGAACCAAGAAGAAGTTAGAGATCTAGAATCTCAAAATCTTTTGGTCCAGATTTCATAGCATACGCTATTAAAAGTGAACCTCAAATATTTAAAGAGGCTATGTCTACCTCAGAAGCACAAATATGAAAAGAACCTATAAATAGTGAAATAGAATCCTTACTAAGTAATCATACTTGGGAATTGGCAAACTTGCCTCCTGGTAGTAAACTAATTGGGTGTAAGTGAATTTCAAAAGAAAATTAAAATATGATGGATCTATCGATAAGTATAAGGCTAGATTAGTAGCGAAGGGCTATCGACAAAAGGAAGGACTTGACTACTTTTATACTTATTCACCAGTAACAAGAATAACCTCTATTCGGATGTTGATTGCAATTGCAATATTGCATAACTTAGATATCCATCAAATGGATATCTGTAGGCTGTCTAAAAATCATTAAAAGACAAGCCATTAAAAAAGGCAGAGTTTCAGGTTCTAGACGCAGGACTAATGATGGCCATCCGCGTCTCAGCATCAAGGCGTGAGAGTCCAAACCCGCGTCTCAGCATCAAGGCGCGTGGGCTCAACACCCGCGTCTCAACCTCAAGGCGCGAGGGCTCGACATCCGCGTCTCAACCTCAAGGCGCGAGGGCTCGACACCGCGTCTCGACATCAAGGCGCGAGGGCTTGACACCCGCGTCTCAACCTCAAGGCGCATGGGCTCAACACCCGCGTCTCAACCTCAAGTCGCGTGGACTCAACACCCGCGTCTCAACATCAAGGCGCGTGGGCTCAACACCCGTGTCTCAACCTCAGGGCGCGAGGGTCCAAGGCCCACGTCTCGGTTATAACCGCCCTGGTTATGGGGCCAGTCACCGCCCACATAGCGGGGAAGTTAGCCCCTCATTGTGGAGCATTTTAGGGGGCACGTTCACCCCTGAAACCTCTATAAATAGCCCCGCCGCTATGAGGAAGAAAAAAAAAGGGAGACAACGCAAGAAACAAGAGATAGACAACATACTACACACAGGCAGACAGAGAGAGAAGCAAGAGAGAGCTCAACTCTTTAGCAAGCTTGTTGCGTACAAGTTGCTCTCTGCCTACCTTCTCTTTGAGAGTTTTGGTAGACAGAGCTGTGCTACTCCTTCTACCAGCCGAAGAGAAGATCCCCGAAGGTCTAGACGGTCACCCGGTCAACGGAGAACAAGATTCACTCTCCATCGCCACTTGAAGAACCCAGCCTTAAACAAAGGGAGGATTCAAGACTCAACATCCTCCCTCCCTTGTAACCGGAATACTAGTCGTTGTAATTTTTCAATTTGATTCAAGGAAATCTTACTTCGAGCTCGTACCTTCTCCGTGTGCTTACAAGAGATGGCGACTCCGCTGGGGACTTCATTTGTTACCGACGAGCAAATCGTGGCGCAAGGTGACATCCTCCGTAAGGAGAAGATGGTCGAATCGCTAGTTGTCGAGTTCGACCAGGCGAAGTATGAAGAGTTTCTCTCTTTCGGCTCCAAGAGCCCAAGGACCCGCGTCTGCCACAGGGTCTCGACGGGGAATGGCCCCGAAGCCCGATCTGAGGCTCTCTCGGGCGCCGCTGCTGTCAACTGTGCCAAGCAGGATACACGCGCCAACGCCTCTCAGGAGGCCCGCGTGGTCTCAGGCACAACTGTCGTTGCGACCAACCGCGCCGCGCGAAACACACGCGTCAACGTCTCTCAGGAGACCCGCGTGGTCAAAATCTCTGGTGTCCAGCATCAGGTCATCGTTGGTCTCTCTTCACCTCCACGACGCAACTGAAATGCTGAGCGTCATCAGAGGAGGCGTGCGCGTCAGCTTCAAGTTGGAACTTCTAATTGTCCAACTGAGGCTGCACGCAACGCACAAACTGGCGTCTTAGCTGTGCTGCATCCAGCGCGCGAAGTCCGCGTTTGGCGGCCCAAACGCGAAACTCCCCAAGTTAGGTCCTCTGAAGACCAACTTATCAAACGCCAAGGTGAAACCTCTGCGCCTCGTCAAGCGCAAGAGGCACGCCCCCATAGGCGTGGGGCCCAGCAACCCACTCTCTCTCAAACTCTTCTGCCCCGACGCACTAAGCGGCAACGCGACAATCGCGTCTCGTCTCAACAGAGACGCCAGACGCGCGTCTTACAGCCGCGTCACGAAAGTCGCGTCCCTGAAACCCGCGTCCAGGCTGTACAGCATATGGATGCCTCCCGTCTTCGACGTTGCGAGGTTAATCTCTTCGATCCCCCTCCCGTGGATCTGAGGGATTACTTGATGAAGAAAAGAAGTGCCAATCAGGTCACTTCATCATGTTGCTGCCAACGGCTCATCTCTATGCTCTCCGAGTGCCGTTGTGGTTCAGGTGTGCACCAGCAGTCTTTAGTTAGACAGCTGACCTTGATTTCCCCAGCAGCCAAAAGAAGACGCTCTCATAGGCGGAAGGTGTTCTCTGACACTGAGTATCCAGAGCTCACTGCTAACATGGCGAGCAGGAGCAGGGAAAAACAGTCTGTAGTCAGCTCCGACGAGTCTGACTCTGAACCGGAAGGAGTGTACTGACACATTCGCACCCGGACCGGGGCCATTCCCCCGATTAACTACAATGCCCTAGCCTGGGGCATTGAGATTAACGACTCTCACTCTGCAGTAGCAGAATCGCAGGCCTCAAACTCTTCCATAGAGAAGGAGGCCTTCATCTACATGACAAGCACTCCTGAGGAGACGGCCCGGCGCCTGGAGCTGCAAGCCCAGGTCCAGAAGGAACAACTTGAGATAATTCGTGCTCAGCAAGAATCCATTGACTCTCTCAAGCAAATGCTTGCGCAGTTGCTCGAAGACAGGAAGAAATCTCACCCTAAAAAGTCTAAGGGCAAGAAAAAAGAGGGAGAAAGCTCGTCTTCTGTGCACCCTGATGGAGAGAAGCCACCTCGACCTCGTCCAAATCCTCGTCGCAAGGGAAAGACGACCAAAATCAGGGGAAGATTCATTCTGAAAGAATGAATCAATTAGAGCAACGCCTTGAGGCCCTCACCAACCGTAAAGGCCTCCAGGAAGCGGGAGTGGTCCGGCCTTATCCGGCCGAGTGGGACTTGGTTCCATACCCGCCCAAGTTTAAGGCTCTAACCCTCCAAGCATTCGATGGGAAGGGGTCACCCAACCAACACCTCTACTACTTTAAATCCCAAACAGGGAATGTAGTAGACAATGATGCCATCTTGGCACGTCTGTTCATTGGCACCCTGAAAGGGCTCGCCTTCGAATGGTTTATGAAACTCCCGGAGGGCTCCATCAAGAACTGGGGTGATTTGGAGAAGCTATTTCTAACGCGCTTCTTCGAAGACGACTCGGAAGTCACGATGCCCACCCTTTTGGCTACCAAACAGCGAAAGGGAGAGTCCGTCAAATCTTTCGTGGAAAGATTTCGGAATGTGGCACTCCGATGTCCGAGCGGCATGACCCAGGTCACCCTGGTAGAAACATGCCGCCACAATCTCCAAACCTCACTCCTTGCTCAAATAGGAGTTGCTGAAAGCCGCACCTGGAAGCAGTTGGTCCAACAAGGTGAACAGGCTGAGGAGATTGTTGCCCGCGTCAGGGCAGAAGAAGGGAAGCCACGGCCAGAGAGGTCAACCAGGCGTGCGTCAGACACATCCCTCCAGACAAAGCGGAAGGATAATTTGGCAACGGAGACCAAATCTCCCGCCAAACCTCAACCGGTCAAGGCGAGTGGCTCTTCAAGCCAGCCACGCGCCAAAAAGCAGTATTCTTTCAAGGAGGAACATGTCGATTCGCTCTTTAAGCTACTCAACAAGAGCAATAGACTGAAGCTCCCTAAAGCCAGGCGCCCTGAAGAAGTCGGTAAAACCGACAATCCCAATTACTGCTTATACCACAGGATGTTGGGACACCCCACCAAAAGCTGCTACGTCTTCAAGGACATCCTTCAGGCCCTGATTGACGCGGAGGTATTAAAACTCCGACCAGAGCAGAAGAAGGTGACGGCTAACATGACGTTAGTTCTCCAGTTCGGAAGACAACCCCAACGCCTTCGGGGGTGGTCCCTGTTCCGAAAGGAGAGCTAAGAGTGGTCAACACAGATCCTCACCAGCAACAAGAGAAAGGCCTGATACCTGTCCCACGCCTCGAGGGAAAATCATGTGGGTCCACCCTGACCTTGTTGACGCCCAGCAATGGACTACTGTAACTAATAAGAAGTCCAAGGGCAAGGCAAAGGCGTCATCCTGCAATGTGGTGTGTACCTCTTCTCGAGAAGCGGATACCGATATTCCTTCGCTAACCGACTCGGAAGAGGAGACAATAGTTCTGGCCGCAGAACCCGGTCGGCTGGTGGCGGAAACCCGCTCAGGACAGCCCTACTTGAAGCAGTATGGCAAAACGGCGGCAACCCCTCCATAACCAGCTGCAAAGCCAACCAAGCCCTCCACAAAACAACCCGTGGAGAAACAGAAGGAGATTCGATTTTCTCGAGCCCTTCAAAAGGGCATCGCGGAAGGATCTACGACGCCTTACCGCTTTGATGTCCTGGCTCAATTGGCCAACATCCCGGCGCGGATTACCCTGTATGAGCTTCTTAGGCTGTCGAAGTCAACCAGAGAAGCTCTACAAGAGGCTCTGGCAAATGCTGAGGTCTTCATGACCCATGTGCCAAAGGAGGAAGATGTAGAGAATTGTCTCCACACCTCCCAGAATGCCCCCTGTATCACCTTCACGGCAGAGGATATGCAGGTTAAAGGGAAGCATGATCGACCCCTGTACTTCACAGGGTATATTGGATCATCCGAAGTGAACCGCATTCAGGTAGATCCAGGGCCGCGTTGAGCATCATGCCTCGCCGAGTCATGCAACATCTGGGCATTCCTACTCATCGTTTGAGCCCTACCCAGACAACTATCTATGGGTTCAATGCCAACAGGACCCGTCCAATGGGGAAGGTCAAGCTCAAATGCCAGATTAGGGACCTAAGGTCAGAGGTGACATGCTACGTCATTGATGCCGACACTTCCTACAACCTATTGCTGGGACGACCGTGGATTCACCGCAATTCTATCGTTCCCTCTACTCTCCACCAAGTCATGAAATACATTGACGGGAGTGGAAAGGTGCGAACGTTGATTGCCGAGAGGCATCCGTTCAAGGGAGTGGAGAATTATTTCACAGATTCCCTCCTATATCAGGAATCTGTGGAAACAGATGAAGTCCCGCAACCGGAGGAACCAGACTCTGGCAATGAAGCCGACACCGAGCTGGAGGAAGATGAGTGTGTGTGGGAGCTAGATCCACCTGTAACGGGTATTAATAAGCCCGATGTTGATAATACCTCCGCCGATGATGTAGGCGGTTGGTACACTAATGAAGAATTAGATTTAGCGTATTTTTCTGTGTTTGCTTCTGATTCAGTGCCGTCAGACACTAGTACCGACGTGGATGACGATCTCTGGTCAGCAATGGATGCTTTGACATCATTGCATGTACTAGTGAAATCGTCCTTTAAAACATGTCGAAATATCGGCGATGCGCAACAATCAATATTCATGGTTCCAACGAGAAGGAAGGGCCAAAGACCAATTCTTTTTGGATGAATTGACGCCGAGCCAATGGACCATGAAGAATCAGAAAGCAAGCAGGAATCCCCTCAGTTCGGTCATTATGAGCCAAAGACACTCAGAATGATAAAAAACATGGGGTATGACCTAACCAGCAGACTCGGGTTGAACTTCGGCAAAGGACGGAGGACGCTACTTCGATCCTTTGTGCCAAAAGGAAAAGCACCCGATTATTATCATCGGACGCGCAGGGGGTTGGGCTATGTATCAACTCTGACTCCATCAGCCTCTGATTTTGGGGGCTCATTTGGCCATAAATACTCTTCCGGCACGTCATCATGGGAGTCAGATGCTAGTGTCGGCAACATCTTCAAAGAACTTTCAGTGCACATGGTTTCAACAAGCCATCTAGAAGATGAAGATGAAGAAATGATCCGATCCGATGCAGATCCTTGGATCAGACATTTAAACACTCTTTGGGACACCCGCTTTGAACAGCGCGAACCACCCACAGAAGACAAGATTGTTCAGATTAATCTAGGAGATGAGGCTAATCCTAAGCCCATCTTCATAAGCGACGGCCTGTCACCGTCAGAGAAAAAGGATCTAATATCTCTTGTTCAAGAGTACAGAGATGTCTTCGCTTGGAATTACGAAGACATGCCTGGACTTGATCCTCAGGTGGCTATGCACCGCCTCAATATCAATCCGGACGTAATGCCTGTTAAATAACAACAGCGACGGTTCCGTCCAGAAATGATGGAGGCGATTCAATCGGAGGTCAGAAAGCTCATAGATTCTGGCTTCATCAGGGAAGAGCAACATCCCGATTGGGTAGCCAACATCGTCCCCGTTGCTAAGAAAAACGGAAAGACCTGGATCTGCATCGACTTCCGTGATCTAAACGAGGCTTGTCCCAAAGACGAATTCCCATTGCCAATCACAGACGTCATGATTGACAATACCTGCGGATTCGAACGAATGTCCTTCATGGAAGGATTCTCAGGATACAATCAAATCAAAATGTATCCTGACGACGAAAAGCACACCTCCTTCAGAACACCATTGGGGGTTTATTGCTATACCGTCATGCCCTTCGGACTGAAGAATGCGGGGGCAACCTATCAGAGGGCCATGAACGCCATTTTCCAGCAGCAAATACGCTAAACGGTAGAATGTTATGTTGATGATATTGCGATAAAAAGTCGCACTAAGGATGATCACATAGCTGACCTGAAGGTGGTCTTCGACATCATGCGGGCTCATCGATTGAAGATGAATCCCACCAAGTCCTTCCTGGGGGTGGCCAGTGGTAAATTCTTAGGATTCATTGTAACCTCCACCGGGATCCATTTGGACCCGGAAAAGGTTCAAGCTATCCAGGAGATGCAGCCCCCAAGAAATCTCAAGGAACTCAGGGGATTACAAGGACGATTGGTGTACATCCGCAGGTTCATCTCAAACCTCTCTGGAAGATGCCAACCCTTCACTAAGTTAATGAAGAAGGGTGTCTCGTTCATTTGGGATAACGCTTGCCAACAAGCATTTGAGGAAATCAAGCAATACCTCACCCAACCACCAGTCCTTGCAGCTCCGGTATTCGGAAAGCCTTTCCTGGTGTGCGTCCGGGCAATGGATCATTCTTTGGGAGCTCTACTAGCTCAGAATGATGATCAAGGACGAGAGCGAGCAATCTACTATCTGAGTAGAACAATGATCGGAGCCGAATATCGGTATAATCCAATCAAGAAGAAATGTTTGGCATTAGTGTTCGCCATTCAGAAAATGCGACACTATCTGGTAGGCCAAACTATAAACGTCATATCAAAAGTCAACCCCCTGAGGTTACTTATGTCTAAGCCTTCATCATTGAACGGCCGGCTGGCAAAATGGGCCATATTGCTATCTCAATATAAAATGCACTTTTTACCACAAAAAGCTGTGAAGGGACAAGCGGTGGCGGATTTCCTGGCTGAGCATCCAGATCCGAGGGCAACCAAGCTTTACGACGATCTCCCAGACGAGGTCGCTGAAGCCTGCCAGACCCAGACATCCTTTGAAAGGCAGGTGTGGCAACTTTTCTTTGATGGTGCGTCCAGAACGAGCCCAAAAGGACACCTAGTAGCAGGGGTAGGAGTAGTACTTGTCTCCCCACAGAACTATGTGATTCCTCGAGCTGTCTCATTAACCGAACCTTGTTCCAACAATGTGGCGGAGTACAATGCTCTTTTGATTGGGATGCAGTTCGCCGATGAGATTGGCGTTAAAAATCTCGAGGCATATGGCGACTCTAAACTCATCGTCAACCAAGTTCGCGGGGAGTACGAGGTCAGACATGAAGACCTAGTACCCTACTACAACGCAACTATCCGCATGGCCGAAAGGTTCACAAACTTCTACATTGACCATGTACCGCGCAGGCAAAATGCGCACGCAGATGCACTCGCATCCCTCGCGGCCTCCTTAGCTCTTTCAGCTGGAGCAATGGAGAAAGTATTCATCTACAGCCACGACCTGTATTGCCCGAGAACTGCCCTCGAAGACTATCAGGGGTCAAAGGGAGAGTGTCAAGGCAAAGAACCGCTGGAATTGTCAACCGGGCCAGAGCTTAAAGACTGACGATTCCCCTATATCGACTATGTCTTGTACGGCATCCTGCCTGAGGACGCTAAGGAAGCGGCTTCCATTCGAAGGAAAGCCCCTAAATTTTACTACAATGCGATTACACGAACATTGTATCGTCGATCGCATGACGGGATCTTGCTACGGTGCCTCTCACCAAAGGAGGCTCAAGAGGTATTGAAAGAAGCCCACGACGGCATGTGTGGAGCCCACCAACCCTGTCCAAAATTGGCACATCGACTCCAAAGGTTGGGTTACTATTGGCCCAAGACGATTGCCGACGCCGTCACTTATGCCAAAAGATGTCACGCTTGCCAGGTGCATGGCGATTTCATCCATCAAGCACCAGAGTACCTCCATTCTACGACCTCTACCTGGCCATTTGAAATGTGGGGGATGGATGTTGGCCCTATCAGCCCACCATCATCAAAAGGACATCGGTTCATTTTAGCAATAACCGATTACTTCTCTAAATGGGCTGAGGCCGTTCCTTTGAAGGAGGTGAAGTCATCGGATGTGATCAAGTTCGTAAAGCATCACGTCATTTACCGTTTTGGTGTACCTCGGCGAATTGTCCATGACAATGGACCCCAGTTCAAGACTATCAGGCTTTCCAGAGATTCTGCGCTAAGTTCAGAATCCAGAGTGTGTCCTCAATGGTATACTATCCTGCCGCTAATGGCCTCGCAGAAGCTTTCAATAAGACCATTGGCAAGCTTCTCAAGAAATTCGTATCGAAAAGTCAACGGGACTGGAACGACAAGTTAGGTGAATGCTTATGGGCCTATCGCACAACTGTGCGAACCCCGACTAAAGCCACGCCGTTTTCTTTGGTATACGGGTGTGAAGCCGTGCTTCCACTAGAAATCCAAATTCCATCTCTACGCGTCGCCTTGACAGCAGAGATGACAACAGAGGAGAAGCATCGACAGCGACTCCAAGAATTGGAAGCCTTAGACGATAAGCGTCTGCAGGCCCAACAGCAAATCGAGCTCTACCAGGTGATTGATATACAATTTTGCATATTTTACCACATCATTTCCATGCATATTGCAAATAAAAATATGATTTTTAATGTTCTTCTCTCTATTTTTTGCAGGTCCACATCTGAAATAAGAAAAGGCCTGAGATTCTCTCCAACAACCTGGGTTCCAGATACTTCTCTCTGAGGCTATAAATACACCACCAGGGCCTTCGCAAAGGGGGTGGAAGAGGAGAGAGGAGAGATTAGAGATTAGATGCTTGTATTTTGTAGGATTACTCTCTAGGATTTTTGTAGTGCTCTAGATCTTCTTCCTCCCTAGAAATTCTGTAAAGAGAGAGTTTGTAAGAGAGAGAAAACTTGTGTACACCAAGGTGTGACAACTTGTGAAGCAAGGATTGATCCATTCTCTTCTCTCTTCTCTTGCATTTTCTAGTTTACTTGCTTTCTTTAATTCTAGCTTTACTTTACTTGCACTTTAATTCATGCTTTGCTTTTCTTTTCTTATGGCTAGTAGCTAACTTTTCTAACATGAACTAGCTAACCAGTAACCTTGCTAACTACTAACTCATGGGTGATTGCTATCTTTAATCTTACAAGTTGTATGGTCTTCTCTTCTCCGATGGGTTACTTTCATTGCTTGGTAAGTTCTTGTTGTAATTCCATATGATTCATGTGTGCCTCATTTAGAGCCTTGTCTTTAGAACAAGTGCCTTGATGGAACATGGAGATAGATCACCAAATATATGCTATTTGTTGTACAACTTCTTTACTTCAATTAATGAATGTTGTATCTTCTTCCTTAGCATCCCTTGAGTATCGCTCTTTTGATTCCATTATTGAAAGTCTATCTTGTAGGCCAATGACATCTATGAGTCTACAAGACAAGTCCAAGAGTGATCACCCGTCATTCAAGTGGGAAAGTAATTAGACCAACACGCAAGACAAATCTTTGCCAATGAATCAACATGAGGCACGCATTCACCATCACGGAGTTTAGTAAGTTTTTAGCAAGGTAGTAAGGTTAGCTAGTCATGGTTTTCTCCATCTTCAAATCTTTTACAAGTTTTTTTCTTTTTTAGTGTTAATCCAAAAGCCAATCTTGTTTTGATTTCTTTTCATTTTCCATCATGAACAAATCCACCGATTCTTTCATTTCTTTTTTCATGTTTTATTCATTCTTTTAAGACAAAGAAGAATCTTCGTTTTCTTTCTTCACTACGAACCGTAAAGCTTCCATCGCGAGCTCTCCTCGAGGATCGACCCGGTATAGCCCATGCTATAACGGAGATTGGAAAGGATACATTAATCATTTGAAATACATTTGTGGAGTGATCAAGCACTAAGGTTGACTCTAAACCTTCTCTCTTTCATGTAATATCTGTGCAAATACTTCACACAAAATCACACTATCTTTTCCTTTCAATCAAATTTTGGCGCCGTTGTCGGGGAGAGCAATGGTTTTTGATTTAAAGTGAAGAACTAAACGAATTTTCTTCTCTGTTGCAGGTTACAGGTGAAGAAAACAGGAAAATTTACATTGCAGTAACATATAAGTGGCTCTGGGCTTCTGCTCTCGAAAGCAGAAACCAGTTGCCCTCTGAATTGCCGCGATTCCACGGCCAAAGCCGCGGATCCGCGGCAAGGAGGAGTGAACTACTGACCAAATTTCTGCAGGGTTGCTTGCTCTGCAAAATACAGCTGCTGCAATACTTAAATTTGTGTATGCTTCACCTTGTATCTGCTAATAATCAACAGTAAAAAATTGGTTGCAAAGTTAAAAGTTGATTAGACATTTGCATTTCTAGGCACGTGTCTTTTCAATTCTTTTACTTTACTGTTGAAGAGTGCTGGATGCAAGGTACGTGCGCATTGCATATTGACTAGGACTCACTCCTTGTTTGATTTTTATAGCTTTGAGTGAACTTGTTTGTTTATATCGTACACTTGCACCAAACTGATTTTAAGGGCACCACCCATAAATAAGATAAGGTGGGGGATTTCATCACCCTTTCCTTAGCCCAAAAATTATTTTTCAAGCACTCACAATCTCAAGCTTGTAATAAAATTTGATAGACGTTGGCCCTAGGGACATCCGGACTCACTTAGGAGATTGTCCTAAGGGGGAAAAGTATTGGAAATTGACTTTTGCAAAATCAGTGTCTAGGAAAGGGATTGAGGGCCGAAAGCCCAAAGGTTGGTGGTTATTTAATTAAGGAACGTCTTTGACGGAAAACCTCCCAACAACCTTGCCCTTACCTGGCTGATTAGCTTGTAGTCAAAGTCTACACTAAACCTCCTGTGGACGATCTAATCAGTTAGGAGTCGTCTAGGTCCAGGAATCCTAGATAGCTTGGATTGATTTTTTTTATTGTTTGTTATTTTCATTTTTTTGTTTTTCGCTGGTGTGATCGGTGCACGTTGTTTGTGACTGTATATGCAAGAGTGGTTCCGTGATCCAAATTCTGCAAGACTTGTTAGACTTTCTACACTTGCACTTACACAACCACTTGACACAATGGAAAACAACGTTTCACTTCAAGATCGATTCTATCCGATTCGCACCTCCCTTCCATCGTGCATTCTTCTCCCGAACCAAATGGAAATCACTTTGAGCTGAAACCACAATTCATTAATACACTTCCTCGATTTCATGGTCTAGAGTCTGAGGACGCGTACCTCTTTATTCGTGAGTTTGAAGAGGTATGCCAAATGATGAGAATTTCCCAACTGACCGAGAATGCTGTTAGGTTAAGGTTCATACCGTTTGCACTTAAGGATTTAGCTAAGAAGTGGCTTTACAATCTTCCCGTCAGTTCCATATCTTCTTGGGATGATTTTGTTAAGGTCTTTCTTAAGAAATTTTATCCTATCCACAAAACAGCCCTCATACGGAAGAATATCATGCAATTTAAGCAGGAACCAAATGAACCTTTCTGGAAGTATCTTGAGCGTTTCAAAGACCTTCTAGCCCTGTGTCCTCATCACGGCAAAGAGAAATGGTGTTTATGCCAGATTATCTATGACAGTCTAGATTACCAAACAAAAACCCTCCTTGAATCCATGTGTCAAGGGGAATTTTTGAAGAAAGATGAACATCAGGGGTGGGATCTCTTTGAAACCTTAGCTGAGAAAACCATTCAGTGGGAGTCATGCCCTGATAAACCCACTCCCACCACTTCCAAAACTGGTATGCACTCCATAGATCCTCTATAGCCGCAGAAGCCAAGATCACACAATTGATGAAGAGGATAGAACTGCTTGAGTCTAGGGGAAATTCTGTTGTAAATCAGGTCAACCCATTGCCTGTGATTAAACCAGGTTGCACCTACTGTCATGACCTTAACCATGTCTTTGAGGAGTGTCCTTTGTATCAGCCCCAATCATATCAGGAGAACTTGAATGCAGCATTTACCAGACCCCCATACTCTAACACTTACAATTCAGGATGGCAGAACCATCCAAATTTTTCGTGGAGTCAGTCTGGTCCTGAGCATCATAGGCCACCATTTCCACATCCTTATAATGCTCAGTCTCACCCATCCAGTTTCAATCGTAATACACCGAATTTTCATCCATCTCAAGGTCCACCACAATCCCAATCTTTTCAAAGTCCACCACACTACCAATCACAATTCTAGTCTCCATATCATCAACATCCACCCCAGAATGATTCAGAAATATCAGAGTTGAGGAAAATGTTAAAAACCTTTACAAAGAACTATCATCAGGATATGAATAAAGTTCAGGTCCAAATTGGGCAATTGACTAATTCAGTAAATGAGAGACAAAAAGGACTGTTACCAAGTCAGCCATTGCCAAATCCCAAACATGAAGACACGGGCCCAAGTCATTATCATGCTATTCATACCCTGAGATCTGAAAAACAAGTAGACAATAAGGTTTCTAGTCAATCATCCCATCCAGTACCAAAACCAACACCTCCTGTCCCAATACAACCAGCTTCTGACAAACCATCTTCTAGTACAGAGCCATCCACTTCAAAAGCCAAGGGTAAAGAAAAGGTAGATGAGCAACCTTATAAGCCTAGTATACCATTTCCAAATAGGCTTATAAATAACAAGACAAATGCTCATATGGAGAAAATAAAAGAAATGTTCAAAAAGGTCCAAATCAATGTCCCTCTTCTTGATGCCATACAACAAGTACCATCATATGCCAAATTCTTGAAGGAAATGTGCACCAAGAAGAGGAAAACACAAGTCCCTAAGAAAGTCTTCCTAGTATCAACCATTAGCGAGTTGTTCACTGGTCCAATTCCTGTTAAATACAAAGACCCAGGGAGCCCCACCATTTCATGCATCATAGGACAGACTACCATCAATAGGGCACTACTTGATTTAGGGGCCAGCATCAATCTCCTACCTTTTTCTGTGTACCAACAATTAAGGTTAGGCGATCTTCTCCCTACCCAAATGACCATACAATTGGCTGATCGCTCTGTCACTAGACCCAAGGGGGAAATTCACGATGTCCTTGTCAAAGTTGGGGATTTCATTTATCCTGTTGACTTTGTAGTCCTTGAAACAAAACCTGTGTCAAATTCCAATCAAAAGGCTCAAATTCCTGTCATTTTGGGACGACCATTCCTGGCTACTGCAAATGCCATCATTAATTGCCGAAATGGATCAATGAGGTTAACCTTTGGTAACATGACTCATGAACACAATGTCTTCCACACACAACCTCGTAAAACAAAGATCAAACATTTGAGGTTAGTTTCATTAGTAAAAATTGTGAGGAAGAAGGTGAAGATCCAAAAGATGAGTCACAATCTTGTGATTCTCTTATCCGAGTACCCTTTCAAAAGGGGAAAGTTGATTTGGATATTTCACTTTCAATGAGCCAACTCTGACTGTATTCGAACCTCCGATTGATATATCCTTTGAAGACCTGTTTGCTGATGAGATCATGTGTCTAGATGAGTCCACTCGGGGTTAGCAACTGATTGAACACTTCCGGATGTTGACCTTAGTTTTGAAGAATTGTATGGAGAGGAGCTGAAATTCCTTAACATTGGAAGTGATGAGATTCAGAGTGAGAGTGGTGATAAGGAATTTTTTAGTGAACAATGTGGTGGAATGAGGGTGAATGATAATAATAAACAATTGAATCTGGAAATACCTAGGGCTAAAATAATTCAAACTGTTTCCCAACTGAGCTCACGAAAGCAGACACACTGGAACGATGGGAAACGGGCCAGAGGAAACGACCAAAAGCCTAGGTAATGGTTACATTTGTATATACTCTTTGTAAATAATTTTTTGCACTTTCTTGTAAATAAAAGTTTCTTACCTCTTACCTATTTCATGCATACATATATCACGATGCATTGAGGATAATGCATGAAATAAGTGTGGGGGAGGGTTTACTAACTTAGAGTTTTTAGATTTTCTTTCTTTTACACTTCTTTTAGGATACTTTTAGAAATCTTCTCTTTTGTATAGGAATTTCTCTTTCTTTAAAAACTTTTTGAAATAAGAGACAAAGTTTTAATCTATTTTTAAGAAAATTAAGATGATCTTAGAAATTAAGAAAGCCTTAATTATGACATCTTAAACCTAGTTGAAATAATGGATCTTGTTTAAAATTATAGGTTAAGTATAAAAGATTGGGGAGATAATTTTATCTTGAACTTTTTGCCTTAGATAGTATGCACTTCACACTTACACAATTTTTGGGATGGAAACAAAGACCTAAAATGCCATAAAGTAAAAAAAAAAAATTTTAAAACATCCCTTATTAAGCTGAATAATTATGCCTCAAGAAGCATGATTATTCACGCCTAACGGTGGTAAAGGAAATAAATAATCCCCTTTAGTTTTGTGGCCTTTTTTACTCGAGACCTTAAACCCGAGGGATGTTTCTCATCTGGTGCCCTAGGACCATCTGGTTTGGGAGTCATCGGTTATAGGCTCGTTACATGGGTGAACTAGAAAGCCTAAACTAAGGGAAGAAAAATATATATATATATATATATAAATAAATAAATAAATAATAAATGGCTTTATGGTTAGAGTTGAAATCCCAGAAATCTTCACTATCACAATGTGCATATTATCTAGGTTTTATGAAAGATAAAGTATTCAATCCAATTTTGAATTCTTACCTTAATTGAAAACAAGATCCTGCATGGAGACTAAGTTTAAGAAAAAATAATTATAGGTGGACTTATGACCTTAAATCACTTATATTTTTGTAAAAATAGTTTGAAAACATGTCTCTCTTTCAAAATGAATTTTCAAAACACTAACATTTATTTTCTTTCTTTATGGATTTTGTGGGTGTAATCCGCTGAAAACCCTCAGGAGACAACACTCCTCCTCTAGGGTAACCTAGAGGTTTAACGGCTTATTGCACACGCTCAGTGCAATCGCGTCACCTGCGAAAGTGGTGTAATAAAATTGGTAGTATAGTTTTTCTTTTTGTTTTGCTCGGGACGAGCAAAAGAATAAGTGTCTCGAATTACCAGAGCCTTCAACAAGAAAGTTAAAATGCGAACTTTCAAGAAAGGCGATCTTGTCTTAGCCGTCAGAAGACCCATGGTAATGATGCACAAGACAAAAGGAAAATTCCAACCCAAATGGGAAGGGCCCATTTGTAGTAGAGTCAGTCTACTCAAATGGGTCATATCGTTTCATAACTTCAAATGGCGATACACTCATGATGCCGATCAATGGCAGATTCTTGAAGAAGTACTATCCTTAATAGTACTCCTCCCCCGATCAAGTTAAAAGTACACCTCTGATCAAAACAAGAAGAGCTTCTCCATTAACATCCGACGCCTCCGACGGCTAAGGATAGAGAAAAACGTTGGCTTTTAAGTCCAACATAAATCTTCGACAACTCATCATGCTGAGGGGAATAGCATGGCTAGCCCAACTCAAACGGTAGTTGGTAAAGGCACCTCAAATCTGTTGATAGCTGAGGGTTTGCTAAAAATCCTAAGTGGACTCAACTCCACTCTCCCCTCCAAAATCCCTTACCAATTCTCATCCACAGAATGGTAGGTCTACAAAGTACAGTTGTTGCCAAGTTAACACTATACCTCTGGCACTTCAAACTCCACTTGTCCATTCTCATCAATAGGATGACAGGTCCTCAAATTGCTCATATCGCAAATCAATTTTTATCAAGTTAATATCACACCTCTGACAAATTACTGTTAAGTTAACATTACACTTCTAAACAGTACATCAAGTTTCTGCCAAGTTTAATATCACACCTCTGACAGTCACTTTCCTCCAGACTTCCATGTCGAAGCCGAAATGGATGATGCTAAGTTCAACATCATACCTCTAGCATCCAATTCATTGTTAAGTTTAACAATACACCTATGACAATGAATTTCCCTCGAACTTCCGTATCGGAGTCGAGATGATCAATGCCAAGTTCAACATTACACCTCTAGCATTACCCTCACTGTCAAGTTAAACATCACACCTATGTCAGTGACACTTCTGTTTCCCAAATGAAACTGAAGTATTTTCGAGTCAGGTTAATATCACACCTCTGACTCACATCCTTGTCAGGTTAACATCATATTTCTGATAGGACTACATTCAACCCGTTAAGTTAATATCACACCTCTAATGGTAAAAAACCTTCTTAGATTCCCCACGGATCTAGATTCACTTGCTATTCTCTTCAACAGAATAACAAGTCTACCTAAACACATTGTTAGGTTAATACTACACCATTAACAGTGTTTTCCTTCAAATTCCCAGCTGAGCTTAATCAAGTGAATCCTAAACCATGATAAAGGCCCATTTTCCCTGGGGGTATGAGTCTCACTTGTCATTCTCCTTTATAGATTGACAGGTCCACAAAATTATCTTATCTCTTGTCAAGTTAATATTACACCTCTGACAGCATTGGGGAGTTCCAAAAATAGGATTTCTCTCTAAAAAGTTTGACTGTTTGAAATTATCATCATAGTTTTGACAAGTCAAAGTCCTTTGCTTCTATGCGTCTGACTAAAAAAAAAGTTCAAGACATAGAAAGAGAAAAAGAAAAGTGTCACTGTTATTTATATCCAGGCACATGAAAGTGATACAAAAACGCTCTCTTATACAATAAGATTGAGTGTTACAGTTAAGGAGTACAAAGAAGTCTCTCTCTCTCTCTCTCAGAGGTTGCACTCGCTCCTCAGCTGCAGGTTATTCCGAGTACAGGATGCTTGGAAGGGCGCCAAAGCAGGATCGGATACTGTGGCAACGATCGGGGACTGATTGCACTTCAATGCATGACGTAAACATCGAAAGAGCCCATCCTTGACTAAGAGCAATGGTGTTCTTGAGGTCCGGTGGCAGCAGAATCCTCCGATTCCACCTGACCATCCGAAGTGGCGGGTTATGATCCTTCCTGATGAACATCTCTTCCACCAGAAGCTCATCCAGTGAACATGGAGTTTCCTCGATGTCACTTCTGGGGTAAAGAGGAGGTTTTGAGACCTCACAAGGGATGCTAACCACCACTATATCCACCGCTACCCCCGCCACCATACTCACTCTGACCATGCCATACCAGCAAGCATGACTGGTGCATTGAATCCAATGAGATCTTGGCGAGGGTTAAGTCCCCGTCAAGGGCCATGACTTCTTCCCTTGTAGACGACGAGGACCATGACTTCTTCCCTTGTGGACAAACATCGAACAAATTCGCTGGCTGATATATTCTCCCAAGGGCCCAGCGAACGTGAAAAAGGATGATCAAGCCTACCTGCAAGAAGCAAACAAGGGAATTAGAAAATTCAGAGCTTAGTATACTTCGACAGAAGAAAACTAAGTCACAAACGCGGTTATTGCTGAAGACTGCAGACGCGGGAATGACCCGCACGCTGGGCCAGATTCCTGCGACAACAGAAACAGACGCGAGCAAGACTGTGATACACACAGAATTCAAACGCGACCTAATTCCACATCCGCGTCTAAGATACAAGGCGCGCAGAGAATCAGATGCCAAAAATTGCCATCTCTCTGTTGGAGGAACAAGAGTTGCAAAAGTTTAGGCCTGAAACCTTCGACCCGAATTGAAATTCTTCCAAGTCAGTGGCCTCAAGACGCGAGCTCTGTGTGCAAAGCCCGCGGCCAGGTACTAACGACTTCAATACTTGCGTTCAAAACAGTTTAAGTCGATGGCGCAAATTCCAGAAGAGGAATGCACCAACCACGACTTCGCAAGAAAGTCCAGATGATATCTCTCTAAGAGATATACTAAAATTCGAACTTGGTTGGATCTAAAATGTCATGGTAAGTGGGCATGGCATACCCGCAGAGGCCTCTGTTAAGAGTTGAACTCTCTGCATTGAGGCGCGGACGTAAAAGGTGCTCAGGGAGACGCTTCCTATCATTGAAATCACTTGACAGTGGTAATCTACTGAAGAGACCAAACAGAAGCATGGAAGCTCTGGGTCATCTTCGTCCATGGAGGCAAACCCCTGATAGGGTCCTTGAAGGAAGAAGATAGAGTCTCTCAGAAAGGGAGAAGACAGAGTCTCTCAGAGCACTCGCTCTCAAAAAGAACACAGTCTAAGTATGGACTGTTAAAGGGAGAGGAGGAGCCCCTATTTATAGGCAGCCCATAATAACCGTAATTAGTGGTTCATCAATTGAAACCGTCGGCCTTAATGACCGCACGACTGTCAAAGCCCAATGGGAGGCTGACGCGTGGAGCGTCGCTTCGGGAAGCGTCGAAGACGCTGGTTTCCAACCGCCAGCGCCGTATTGGCATTAAAAGGCAGTAACGCCTAAGCCCAATGAAGAACTGACGCGTGGACAAACCGCTTCGGGAAATAACGGATGATGCGGGTTCCCAATCGTCAACGGAGACTTGACGTTCAAAGATTTCACAAAATCTTTATGACAGGCTGTTTATAACGCCTGGGAAATCGTGCCAAAATGCAGGTGTGAGAGCTGCGTCCAAAGACCCGCGTCCCCTCTTTTCTTAAAATCGGCGTCCTCCTTCATTCCAAGTTAGAAGATCCTTCGCATCTCTTGGATGATTCAAAGTCGATCCGCGTCTCTCAACAAAAGGGACTCATTTTGGGGGCCCCAGTGGAAAAGCACATAAAGCTGCGTCTTAAGGCTTATGACTTCAGCAGAAAAAGCCCATCACCTTTACAAGCATCTTGGAGCTGCGTCTACATTCATGATTATGGGTCTTACACTGAGGCCCAGCGCCACGTCCCTGACTGCGTTAATGTTAAGGGGCGTGAGATCTCATTATCCTGAACTCTGCATCTGGATAGAGTTAAGGATTGCGGCCAATGAACCACACTCAAAGCCGCGTCCTCCGCGTCTGCTTGAGCCGCGTCTTCACTGGCAAGTCAGAATCGCGTGCCTCAGAGCCGCGTCTCTTTCGACGCTGCGTTTCGTCAAAAGAACTTAGTTTCCTAAGTTCAGTATTCACAGTCAGCCGGAGAGCACAATTAAAGACTGTGATTAAAGGATTGAATCCATCCGCAGCGAGGCAATGAAAGTGGAGACTTTTATTATTCAAAAAATGATAAAAGTAAATACAAACACTCTTGGTAAATGGAGTGTCCTTTTTTTTACAAAAAAAAAAGAAAAGAAGAGAAGGCTAAAGGTCCTGGTTCGCCAAGGAACGGATTTGCTCTCTAAGGCGATGTATCTCATGTTGACGCGCCTTCTCAGCCTCCATGAGAGCTTGGGCCCGCAGATCCGCCTCAGGTAAAAATCCCTGTGCTCGTACTCGGAGGGATTCCAGCTTGGACGAACGAACAGAGAGGTTTGCTTCAACTTGCGCCTTGGCAGCCTCTAACTCCGCTAGCCTCTTTTCAGAGGTAGCAAGCTTCTGTTCGTTAGTAGTAATCATTGCCTCAGCTCTGGCTATGGCAGCCCGAGAGTCAAGGATAGCCTGCTTCGCAGCCTGCATGATCATCTCAGATTCCTTGGACTCGATCGCTAGCCTTTGATGATTAGCCTAGAAACCTTCGAGAAGACGGGTGTTATCGGTTATCTGCTCCTCCACTACTCTTCGATCTTACTCTTGAGCAGCAAGGAGCCTATTCAGAGTTTCCTGGGCCTCGTGGAATAAGCTGGCATTCTCCAGGGATCGAAGCTCTCTCAGGTTTTGTCCCAGCTGCTCCACCAGCAGCAGACACGCCTGGGCTAGTGAAGGGCCTCCAGCCAACTTGATGTTTTCGACCAGGTTTTCGAGATACGTCTGGGCAAATTCAAAAGAGCTACCCTCAGACAGGATGAAATCGATGCATGATCTTATTGAGGCAAAGAACCGCTGCACCGTCTGGCGTGTCAGGAACTCTATGGTATCATCACCCGAGGTGTTCCCCGATCCCCTTTCTATCACGGTGTGGGGGATGTAGGTCGGCTCTCCTGGTGCAAGAGTCGGGCTGACCACGGGTACGGCAGGAGCAAGAGTAGCCACTGGCGCTTCTGGGGGTGCTACCTCCGTAGAAACCTCCACAGCCGATGACAGGGTAGTGAGCTCGACCTCCTCAGAATCCTCGGCCGAGGCTTGAGCTGTGTGGTCTCCGGGCAGGCACTGACCGCCAAATCTCCTCCTACCTGAGATTCCTCAATGCTCTCTGCACTTGCCTGAACTTCCTCAATGCCCTCTGCAAATTACGAGAATATTAGCCATGACAGCAAAAGGAAAACATTTATACCAACATCTCCTTACTTGGCTGGGGGTCCAAAGGTGGCGAGTCCTTGGGTGAATCTTGTAGGGTGGAGGTCTCCCCGACTTCGACGATTGCCCTTTCTTGAGGCACCCCAGTACGAGGAGACTCAGCTCTCTCCTGCTGAGCCAGTTCTTGTATCATCTCCTTGATCTGGGAGGAAGCAGTGGCCTCGCTAACCATGACTAGCCCTGCAACACGAGGCCAAATAAAAAAGAAAACGTCAAAAATCCTTCTCCTAGTTAGAAGGATGAGTTTGGCGAGTAGTGTACCTTCAGCGGCTTCAGCAGGAATAACTGCCGCTAGTGGTGATGTCGTCAACGGCTCACACCCATATATTTCCTCCTCCGAGATGTGTGAGAATTTACTCGGATCAGGAGGAGGGGGTTCATCGCCAAAGTCGACCTCATCCTCAAAATCGATTTCCTCTTCGGATGATGAAGACGACAGTTCAACGCGAGGGACCTCGGCAACCAGAGCCTTGCCCCCAAACACCCCAGTGGTAGGGCTGGGGTCAACTGTCCGAGCACTGGAGATGAATACACTGGGAGACCCAGGCTGCTGTGCCTCATCTCTCCTCTCGTGAGCTGAGGAAGACCCAGGCTGAGTTGAGAGTCCTGGAATCTCAACGTCACCCATTATGTCGACCTCCGGCTGCTGTGCCTCATCTCTCCTCTCGTGAGCTGAGGAAGACCCAGGCTGAGTTGAGACTCCTGGAATCTCAACGTCACCTATTATGTCGACCTCCGGCTGCTGTGCCTCATCCCTCCTCTCGTGAGCTGAGGAAGCCCCGGGCTGAGCTGAGACCCCTGGCCTCTCAACATCGCCTCCGCTCATTATGTCGACTTCGAACTGCTCGGCCTCATCAGCGGCGGTGGGTTTGTCAGCAGGCTCCGCTTCCTCTACAATCCTGGGGCCCCTGCTGCGCAACCTGCGGGCATGGACTAAGGGGGCATCATCCTCATCCGCCTCTTCTTCCCTCGGTTCCTCAACACCAGAAAGGATGTCCTCGGATGGAGAAACTGCAGCCGTCAAGTCTCTCCGGACCTTCTTTGGGGCAGGCTCAGCAGTGGAGGTAGAGCCTTGAGGACGCTTACCCACCGCCTGTCGAGCCTTTGCTACTCGCGGCTCCTCCCTCGACCCCCTTCTGATCTCCTTCAGAGCCTTCAAATACTGCTCGACGCCTCGCGAGCGTTTAGTGGACCCCGACCTTGCTTCATAACCTGCATTGATACTCTCAATGCATGAATACTCCGGAGCAAAATCTGGTGTTTGGTTGGCCTGGAAGTACCAAGTGCAGAAGCTGAAGCTGGTACGGCCCTTCGGCCCTTTGATAGGCAGCCGAAAAGTTGCTTCCGTCCCTCCGGCCACGCTATAATACCAAGCCCGAGCACCTTCGAACAAATTCTCACTGAAGGTGAGTCGAGCATTGGGGTTACCGACATATAGTTGATCATAGCCGAACTGTCAGACGAAGCGATTCGGCATATATGGCTCGATCGTGCATGAATTCCCTTGCCGAAAAAGTACATACCCGGCCGAATGTTGACCAACCACCAGAAAACCCCCGTTGACAGCCTCGTGAAGTCATCTTGGCCTGTGGAGTCAGTAAATTGTTCCCCGAAAGATGCACCAGGAATCGCGGGGAAGCAGCGATTAAGCTAGTAGTTCGAAGCCGACATGACGCACTTTCGAACGTAATACACGTAAGTATTACACCAGTTTGAACCCTCTAACCGCTGCACGAAAGGAATAAAACCCTCACACCAAGACACCGGCGTCATCAGAGAGGGACAGTGCATAACGTACCAAGCCATTAGGTACGTGTAGGGAAGCTCAACCCGAGGGTTGGGGCACTTTATCGTCGGCCTCCCCTCCGAGTCAACAATTACCTTGCCATGGGAGTCGACGGCCTTCCCTGCCTCGCACAGATTTTGGGTTAACGTCCGCAACCCGCTTTGAATACTCGCCGCCATGGCCGGGAGAAGGACTATGGGCCTACCATAAGCCAGGAGCACCGCCGAGTACACTACGTCGGCAACAATGACTTCATGTGGCAGCGTTGGCACCACACGGCGCTTCAACCACAGCATTAAGAAGCCCGCCAACAGTGCGTGGTCGGAGATAAGGATCCGGGCTTGATGATGGAAGCTTTCGAAAATCGTGTCAGGTTCGAAACATCCTCGTTCGACTCCGTTGTGTAGGAGTCTACAGAAGCCTTAATCCTGTCGGCAATCTCCTCGTCGGAGCTGGGAGCCAGTCGGGTCACCGGACGGTCTTTCTGGTTGACGCCATTGAACAAGTAGCTTGCCCAAGACAGCTGCTTGACTCCCCCCGCCCTCCAAGAGGTTATCTGGCCGCAGACGTGGAAGTGACATAACACCTCCCAGTAAGTCTTGTACACTCGAGGAGACCCTTTCTTCATAAGGTGAAGCTCCTCAGTGGTTGGGACGTATTCTTCATAGGGAGAATCCCCCATTGCCAGCCCCGAGACCTCGTACAACTCGTGCAGGGCGAGACCCATCTCCCCGACCGGAGTGAAGAATGTCACCGTCAGAGGATTGTAACGCTCCAGGATCCCAAAGAAGTTTTGAGAGCTCGGTGGGATACCATACTGTACGGCCCTGACTGCCTGGTACAATTCTGCTTGCTCCAATAAGCCTCTAAGGTCGGCAAGGACGAAGCTCACCATCCTGCCCCACCAATACCTCTCAGTGGAGTGGATCCACCCGGGCGAACGGAACTCAACCGGAAAATCACCCCCCACTTTCATGAACGCGTTGAGGAAAGTGGTGCCAAGTTTTGGTGTCTCTCCAACTGGGTGATCAGTCCTGAGCAGCCCTGGAAACAGGCCGAGAACCTCCCTATCATGACTATCATGGCGATATACCTTTTTGGAGCCTAGGTCGCCAAGAGTAACCTCAGGGACATATCGGGAGAGTTCCCATTTCATTTTCCGAGGGACGGACATGTGCTGGAGATAAGACAGTGGGTACATCCTCTCCATGTTTGGGAGAAAGAATCTTCTACCCCCTATCTGACGGAGCCATTTATAATCTCTGTCATACAAGGAATAGCCGCCCTCGCTAATACGGTCTCCAAAGAAGAAGGCAGGCTTCTCCAGTGGAACGCCAGCATCCGTTGTGAATACTACGTCAGTCATAAGCTCCCGAAAGGTTGCCATGTCAACATTGGAAAGCCTCCTCCTGCGCTCCTGCAGCCCATCAGCAGTCACAGGTACAGTCCTTTACAGCACAAAGGTTAAATCACGGTCAGCACCACCTACGTGCCCGAAGTGGCGCCTCTTGGAGAGTGAGGCAGAAGAGTGTTGTACTGCAGAAGAAGTTGACACTTAATCAGAAATCTTAAGTGTCTATAGTCCAGACGCAGAAAAGATACTGGACGCAGAAATTGTCAAAATCCGCGGACGCAGAAATTGTCAAAATCCGCGTCCAGGCCTGAAAATTCGCGTCCAGGCCTGAAAATCCGCGTTCAGACGCAGAAGAGATACTGGACGCAGAAATTGTCAAAATTCACGTCCAGACCTGAAAATCCGCGACCGTGAGGCCAACAGGGAGCCTGCGTTTTGAAATCCAAGACTTATAAAAAATTTTCTAAGTACTTGGACTCAGGTGCGAGATTCATAAAAGACCAGCACCTGATGTCACAGAACGCAAGGATCAAGTCCGCGTCCGAACCCTTCACAATTAGAAATATTCTAAGTGAAGAATCCGAAGTGCAGGGCTTACTGGCGCTCTATATCCAATAAACAAGCGCGTCCCCAAGTAGATAAAAGCGGTGGGGTCATCAAACCCGCGCCTTGTTTATCAACTCAAAGACCGCGTCTGAGAATCAAACGTGGTTTCTATTCTGTGTTGACGGTTCTCCTTTAAAAGAGGGATTTTTAGGAGTCCATGAACTTCCATTAATGGCGAAGTTTAAGCCTAATGGCATTATACCTGAGATTGGGGCTTCCTGCGCGGAGGAACCGCCCCTCTGGGCCTCGACGACGGCCGCTTTTAAAGATGATGCGGTTGGCTTGGCCTTGGTTGCCATCGTTAATCAAGAATCCGATGAAGGACGATGAAGAAATGAAAAGAGACAGAGAAGACTTCTTTTTCAAAAAAACCCTAACAGATGCGCTCGAGACGAAAGAGATATCTCTCTGACTGTTACCATTTATAGGCACGAAGATTCGCAAAGATACGCGGCGCGTAGCTCGATTGGTTCGGCATCGAGTCATCGCTTGACGCGTGGACAGCTCATTTAATATACCGGGAAGTCCGCGCGCCAAAAAGAGATGTCCCGTCGGTTCCCCAGAACAAGTGGCGGTGCACTGATGACATGGCACGGATTCGCACCCAACAGGCGCGCCTCTTCGATGGACGTGCCCCGTCAGCACAGCCATAGTCGCGTCCAGAAAGTCGCGTCCTTACTCAAAAGGATGCGTCTCTCCGAAGTTCGCGTCCTTCCAATCCGGCCTAGCATCGCGTCTGCCCAATGGAATATCAGTCGCGTTTTCATTTCCAAAAGACGCACCCCATGAAAGTCGCGTCTTTAAAGCAGCACTATCTCTGCTCCTCAAAAAGAACTGGCGTTCAGTCCTTACTTCTGCAAATCAGTTCAACAGTATATTGGCACAAGCAGACGACTGTCCACTCCTGGCTTAAAGTGCACCCACAACAGACTTAAAGCAATCGGGGAGGTTTAGACTGTGTATCTAAACACTCAACTCGATCAACTCTGATGGCTTCAAAGAGTTCTACAGTACACTCACGAAGATCATACTCCAGATAAGATCAAACCCGGAGCATTAACAGTCCAGTCATAAGGGTAAGCTCAGCTAGAGTCCAAAGTATTTCAAAATCCGTCCCAGTTAACCGCGGAATATCGAAAACCTTGGAGGGGGTTCTGTAGGCTGTCTAAAAATCATTAAAAGACAAGCCATTAAAAAAGGCAGAGTTTCAGGTTTTAGATGCAGGACTAATGATGGCCATCCGCGTCTCAGCATCAAGGCGTGAGAGTCTAAACCCGCGTCTCAGCATCAAGGCACGTGGGCTCAACACCCGCGTCTTAACCTCAAGGCGCGAGGGCTCGACACCCGCGTCTCAACCTCAAGGCGCGAGGGCTCGACACCCACGTCTCGACATCAAGGCGCGAGGGCTCGACACCCGCGTCTCAACCTCAAGGCGCGTGGGCTCAACACCCGCGTCTCAACCTCAAGGCGCGTGGACTCAACACCCGCGTCTCAACATCAAGGCGCGTGGACTCAACACCCGCGTCTCAACATCAAGGCGAGTGAGCTCAACACCCGCGTCTCAACATCAAGGCGCGTGGGCTCAACTCCCGCGTCTCAACCTCAGGGCGCGAGGGTCCAAGGCCCACGTCTCGGTTATAACCGCCCTGGTTATGGGGCCAGTCACTGCCCACATAGCGGGAAAGTTAGCCCCTCATTGTGGAGCATTTTTAGGGGACACGTTCACCCTGAAACCTCTATAAATAGCCTCGCCGCTATGAGGAAGAAAAAAAAGGGAGACGACTCAAGAAACAAGAGATAGACAACATACTACACACAGGCAGACAGAGAGAGAAGCAAGAGAGAGCTCAACTCTTCAGCAAGCTTATTGTGTACAAGTTGCTCTTTGCCTACCTTCTCTTTGAGAGTTTTGGTAGACAGAGCTGTGCTACTCCTTCTATCAGCCGAAGAGAAGATCCCCGAAGGTCTATACGGTCACCCGGTCAACGGAGAACAAGGTTCACTCTCCATCGCCACTTGAAGAACCCAGCCTTAAACAAAGGGAGGATTCAAGACTCAACATCCTCCCTCCCTTGTAACCGGAATACTAGTCCATTGTAATTTTTCAATTTGATTCAAGGAAATCTTACTTCGAGCTCGTACCTTCTCCGTGTGCTTACAATATCAAGACTGCATTCTTAAATGGTGAATTAAATGAAGAAATATATATGGAGCAACCTGAAGGATTTACAATAAAGGGCCAAGAATACAAAGTGTGTAAATAGATAAAATTCTTATACGGTTTAAATCAAGCTCCAAAATAATGGCATGAGAAATTCAATAGTGTCATGATCAAAGATGGATTCACTATCAATGAATGAGATAAGTGTGTTTACACTAAAACAGTTGAAAATGCATGTATCATTTTTTGTCTTTATATAGACGACATGTTGATACTTAAGACTAATATTGAAATTATTAAGTCCACTAAAAGAATTTTATCCAACAGTTTTGACATGAAGAATTTGGAGGTTGTTGATATAATTATAGGAATTAAAATCACAAGAACACCAGATGGAATCAGTCTATCTCAATTTCACTACATGGATAAGATGATAGAAATATTCAAGAATCATAGGATAAAAGAGAATACAAATCCTTTTCTCCTACACATCCACCTTCGTAAGAATACAAGAACTGGAGTACGTCAATTAGAGTATTCTCAAATTATCGAAAGTCTAATATATTTAATGAATTATACTAGATCCGAGATTGCTTACGCTGTAAGCAAGTTAAGCAGATATACTAGTAACCCTAGTGATGATCATTGACTGCTCTACTATGAGCATTAGGTTACGTATCACATACCAAGAAATAAGCCTTGAGATATGGACAGTATCCACCTGTACTTGAAGGATGCAGTGATACTAATTGGATTGCAGATTTTAAAGAATTAAAATCAACTAGCGGATACATATTTACTCTAGGAGGAGCAGCAGTACCTTGAAAATCTTTCAAAAAAACATGTATTGCCCGTTCTACTATGGAATCAGAATTCATAGCCTTAGATAAGGCCGGAGAAGAAGCAGAATGGTTTCGATAATTTTTAGAAGATATACCATTATGGTAAAAACCAGTGCTATATGCATACACTGCGATAATCAAGCAATTATATCTAGGGTACAAAATTTTATATACAAGTAAGTCTAAACATATTCGTTATTGACATAAAATCGTTAAGCAGTTGCTCTCAAATAGAATTATCTCTATTGATTTTGTCTCATCAAAAGATAATTTAGCGAATCCACTTACCAAAGGTTTAAGTGGAGAGCGTATAAACTAGGCATCGAGAGGAATAGGTCTAAAAGTCTAACCTTACCGAGTCAACTTAATGAAAACCTCACTTAGCGACTGGAGATCCCATTGACTAAGTTCAAGAGGAAAAACTAGTTATGATTGACTCAGCAAATAAGCACTTAGGAGCTTGACTGCAGTCCATTCCTAAGGTGCACACAAGTGCTTTCTATAAGTGGATCGAGGATAAGCTTAACGCTTTTAATGATGCCTATATCTTGTTATTAAACAAGTGGAGTAGAGTAGACTACTCTTAATAGGATGATCACCTATGTGAGTATAGAGTTGGTTCGACTCTTTGAGAATTTCTATGGAGGCTGATATTCCCTAAAGATACTCTCTGAAACCAAGAATGTCCGGGCCAAAATGGACACAACTGAGACCCAAAGTTGATTTGGAAAGTTATTGCATGAAGCTTGTTGACTTGGCTTACACTAATGACTAACTGTTTAAGACTTAGTTCACTGATTAGCCAATAAGTCCGATAAAGCTTTCTCTATGAAAGGTTCAAGACCAAGTTCACCTATCCTGATGTAGTTTCTTTTCTAAAATACCTTTCATTATAGAGTTAGTCCCGTTGTGTGTAAATTCCTTGAATCTCCATTCATTGTGGGGGATTGTTTGGAAATATAAAGAGTAAATGTGAATCTTTGAGTTGAATTATGGCGAGATCTGTTGATAGAATCAATTAAATAATGATAGAAGTGTGTTCTCCTTCCATTTGGGATGAACGTGGCATATTCACATGTTCAATTCCGACTTCGAATGAATGATATAATCAAGTCTAAAGTTTGCCTAACTCAAAACCAAAAGGGGACTAAAAGTAGCTAAAAGCATTTAGTCCCATATTAGCCATGGGTTGAAAGTTTGAAGTGTTTAAATAGAAAAAATAGGAATAAAGGGTGTGCCCTTTGGGTACTTGGAGTTTTCGCGCGCGATTAGGAGGAAACCATGCCCGCGCGCGCTGCCGGCGGCGGCGGCTGATAGGTAGTTAAAAATGTACATTTATCATTATATTTCCCTACTAATTCTTTTATTATGCACTACTACTAATGTTTTATTGTTTAATGTATGCAGGCCTTGAGTGATTAAAAAATAAAGAAATAAAGTACAAGTGAAGCCCAAAAGCTCAAGAATCCCACAAGCCCACGTGCATAATTAATTGTAGTAATTTTGAAGCTTCTATCTTATCTAACCTAATCTAAACTTGAATTTTAAATTATTAATTTAAAATCTAGGGGAGGAAGAGGAAGGATAAAATAGAACTCCTAATTGCTAAAAAGAGGAGGAAAAGGATAAGATGGATCATTATCCTTAAACAGAGATGGACTTTTACTTAAACTTGGTTTGTTGCAAAACAAGGATAAAGATAAAAGGGAGAAAAGTTTAAAGATAAAGAACAAACCCTTTTATAAATTCATATTTGTGATAACTTGCTTCCTAAGTTATCCCGAGTTCTCAAGATAGAAGGTTTAAATACAGAATCTAGAAGGAGTCCAGATGAATAGACCAGAGGAGGTCACGCAAGAAAGCACGTGGCCATTGGCTACGCTATTGCCACGGAAACGCGGCTATAGCCACGTTTTCACGGCCATTTGGATGATTCTGGTTACGCGATTTCGTGGGAAAGCTGTGTTTAGTGGAGAAAAAATTGAAGATTGGGACGTAAATTCTTTATTTGATAGTAAAGAAGGTTACAGCGGACCAATAATTCTCTTACAAGAGAGTGAAGATATTCACGCTTGAATCTTCCCTTTGTTTAGTGCTGGGTTCTTGATGTGACGGTGGAAAGTGAATCTTATTTTTCGTTGACCGGGTGAACGTTAGGACCTCTTGGGAATCCTCTTTTTGGATAGTGGACGAAGTAACACAGCTTCTGTCCACAAAAAATCTCAAAGGGATAATAGGCAGCAAACGAACTTATACGCAGCGAGTCGTTTGAAGAGTTGAACTCTCTCTTTTTTTTCCTCTATCTGTGCCCTCTCCACAGCAAATTGGGCAATTTATAGAGATTTCAGGGGTGAATATGTCCCTTAAAAGCACTTAATAATGTGTTGGCCCAGTGGCCTTCCACTCTAGTTTTGATAATGATTAACTCATGTAGTTATGTTTACTAATAATCTTGTAATGTTTAGTTTCATATTATTAACCAAGATGTTAGTTGGTGATTAGCTTCAACAAAGGAGTTTTGAAGCCTTTCACATGGTGATTCAAGAGCCCGAGTATAAAGATCATATATAGCACTCGTTGGAGTCAAGCTCGGTGGATCACGGTTTGGATCGAGTCAACTTGAAGATGGAGATTGTCAACAAGACTTAGGTATCCTAGTTTAGTTTATGTTTTAGATCCATGTGTAAAGATTAGATAGTGTGATATGCTCAAGTTCATAATACACACACGTTTTTGTTTTGGATATTGGTTTTTCAGTTTTGGTTTAACCGATATTGGTTTTCATGAATAGATAGTATCAATACAAGTTTATTTTGTTTAAGTGTATATTAGATATATTCTATATACATGTAAGCTTAATTTCCTAGACAAACTTATGTTGAGATGCCTATTCATGAGGTTTAGTGATTTGTGTTTTTAACAAAATATATTTTTGGAAATAAAAGACAAAAACAATGATATATATTTGTTTCATGTATATTGGACCTATGTCCATACACAACATGTTTTAAAATGATTAAGTATCATGTTTTTGTATTTGGATATGTTTTGGACAAAGTTTATTTGAAAAATCAAAGTTTGAAAAAAAATACAGTTTTTTGTTTTCGGTAATTTTTCCATAACACAAAAATAGTTCAAAATGTTTGATATTTGTGTTGAAATTTTTAACACATGTTTGTATATCATATAAAATGTTAGAAACTATTTTTGTGAAATTTTTAGAAGATTTATGGAATTTTTAGAATTATTTAAAATAAGTTTTTCTGTCCCAAAACAAAGCCTGCCAGGCTCTGGCGGTCGACCGGATCCAGAGTCGGTCGACCGGTCAGTCGACCGCCATGCACAAACTTGTGCACGTTGGCACGGTCGACCGAGTCAGTCGACCGGCCAGAGAGCTTTGCTCTCTAGATTTGGGCGGTTTGCTTCCAACGGTCAAAAATATGACCGTTGGCGGTTGACCGGGCCGGTCAATCGCCCGCCGCCTAGGCTGAAAAGTCAGCCTAACGGCTAGTTTTTTATTGGAGGCTATATAAGCCCCATTTTTTTGGGATTTTGGCTAAGATTTTTAGAGCTAAAATTTCTATACTCTCCAGTGTTTTTACAAGCTTTCAAAAAATATTTAAAGCTAAAAGATTTCATCTTTATTTTGTTTTCAAGGGTTTTGGAAAAATGAAAGAAAAATAGGTTTTTGGGATATTGCTTTAGATCCTCATTTCTATCATATTGCAAGTGTTTTCCCAAGGATTTTTCTTTGTTATTTGATTCCCAAAACACCTTGATTTCCACTTGAGCTATATCATTCTATCCTATTCTATAGGATCTTTATTTGTGAGAAAATTTGGTTTGTGGCCTTTGTAACCACCTTGTTGTAACCCTTTTTATTTGGATATCCCTCTTTGGTAGAGGTGGATTTGGGTTGTTGTTGCTCCCTCTTTGGTAGAGGTTGAGATTGTGGTTTACTCCCTCTTGGTGAGGTGGAGTTGGTTGGTATTTGTATCCCTCTTCGGTAGAGGTAGATTGTGCTTGTATCCCTCTCGGTGAGGTGGATTTGGTTGTATTGGTGGAGTTCGATACTCCGGTCTTCGGTAGACCATTTGCATTACCTCGGTGGAGGTTGTATTGGTTGAGAGAGGAGTACGGTACTCCTAGTGGATTGAAAATCCTTCTCGGTGAAGGCGGGGACATAGAGCTCGGTGCTCGAATCTCGAAACACATCTTGTGTTTTCGTTAAATCCATTGACTCTAAACTCTCTCTTTTTATTTGTGCATAGCATCATTCATATTGTCATATCTTATATGCTTTTGTTGTACCTTGCATTGATTCATATTGCTTATTCCTATATGCGTGGTTGTGTTTGCTTGTGTGCCTCACTTGTACTTAACCACAAGAGCTTCATATAGCGCCTCAACTCTTATTCAGAGGAATCAAGAGGAGTTAGTCCAGAGCCCTTCACAGGGAATTCGGCTACACTCGTTGGTTGCACTAAGTGTTATTGTAATTTAGTTTTAATTTTCGCATTTAGTTCATTATATTAGCCTTATCACCTATTCACCCCCTCTCTAGGTGATTTCAATTGGTATCAGAGCCTACGCTCCTGATATTTGGTTTAACCACCTAGGAGTGAGATCTTGGTTTGCTAATCTATCATTTGCATTTACACATATATTTGTTTGCACACACTCATGGATTGCTTGTCACCTCCCATGTTTGATGTTTCCAACATTGACACATGGAAATTTAGGATGTCCATGTATTTGAAAACCCTAGGCTTGCATGTTTTCCTTGTCGCTACCATGAAATGCTATCTTGGTAACCGCAATCATGTAGGGGCCAATGCACAAGCCCTTGAGGCTATTAGAAGCACGCTAAACAAAGATTCTCTTGTGCATGTTTCTAACTTTGAATCCGCCTTTGCAGTGTGGAACAAATTGACCACCTCCAAACTTCAATTTCCAATCCAACCGGAGGATGAATCTAGTGGAGAATCCGAGCCACAATGCTTCATAGTCTAAGGGAATGACTCCCTTAAGGTATACTCGAAAACTCAATTAGATTGTGATGATGCTAGTTCTTCTAGTAATGAGCATGTTGATCCCAACACTTTAAATGAAGAACTTTCTATAGTTTGTGAAAAATTGATAGAAAAATATTATCTTGAAAAAGAAGAGTCTAGGACTTAACAATGAAAATAAAGATTTGCTTTCTAAACTAGACTTGATTTTGCAAGAGAAAGAGGAGATTTTTAATGAAAGGGATTCATTGAAATCCAAGCTTGACCTTGCCTTGAAAGAAAATGAATTTTTAAAAAATAAAAATGATTGTGAAATAATTTTGAAGAAAAATGAAAAATTGTCTTCAAAAGTTGATTTTGTAGTAAAAGAGAATGATTCTTTGAAAAACTAAATAATTTCTATTTCAAAGGATCTAGAAATTTGTTTAAAGAAAATGAATCTTTGAAAAATAATATTGATACACATGTTTGCCATGCTAGTGTAGCTTCACCACCTAGCTTACCTATTGCATGCCTCACTTCTTCTTTAATTGAAAATGATATATCTATGCTAAAGAAGAGTATGGATTGTTTTTGGCTCCACTTTGAGCTAATGTGCCAAGAGCTATACGTGTTTGGAATCTTTGTTTCGAAAGAAACAAGTTCCATCTATGCATGTACACCCTCCGTGGCATATACATGCTCCTCACGTACACACCCATCACTCTATGTATGCTCATGTGTACGCTTGTACACATTGTGGACGAAAGGGCCACCTTCCTAAATTTTGCTTTGATAAGATATACAATGTAAATTTAGCAACTAAATTTGTTTGGGATAAGAAAAGAACTAACCCCCATGGACCCAAAAGAGTATGGGTACCAAAGACCACTCCTATTGTATTTGATGTAGGTGTGGACTCTCGCATGACGTGAGAGTGTTGGTGCCTTGAGGTGGACGCGTCCCGAGCTTCATGAGGACTATTTGGATGCATCACTTTCAAGGAGAGTTTGGTGGGAGGACCACCTTGGTTTGGAGAACTAGAGAGGTGTCTTCATCGGTTTTGGTATCGATTTCTAACTCCCGTTTATATTTGCATGCTTTTCATGTTCATCAATTTATAACATGTCTTGTTTATTGTTCATTATGCCTATGCTATGATCATTAGATTAGTGATATACATGATTAGTTATTTTGAGACACCCATGTTTAATATGGACCTATATCTATATGTTCTCACTTTGTTTGTAACTAATATGTATATCCTAGATCTAATGCATATGCATATACATAATGATCGTTTTTATGTTGATTTATGTATCGTTTTATGCTTCATGTTTTAAATATATGTTTAAATGTTAGTTTTCATTAATACTAGGATATATACTTGTACATATAGTGGGACACAAATAGATCATTATATGTTTATGCTTAAACGCTCATTTGTACCCATTAGATGTGCTAGTATAGTCTAGTTTTGATGATTCATACATTTTAAACTTGTATTCCCCATTTTGTACATGTTTTATGATCATGTGGTTTCACTTCATGTATATGTTTATTTTGCCAAACTTTAATATTTACATGTATACCCCTTGAGTCATTTGTTTTTCATGCAAATCTTTATTATGAACTCAAGTGTGTTTAGAGATATGTATGTATACTTCTTATTTTGTCAAAACATACATATGCCTTGAAGTATATATTTTTTTTAATGAAAATTTAGTTTTGACGATTTTTATGTTTTCCATGTTTAGTTTCACGTATATGTCCATCTTGTCCAAACTATTGATTATGCATATACATCCTTTGAGCCACGTGCCTTCATGCATATACATTTGTGGACTCGTTATGTTTTGGATATGTATGTATATCTTAGTTTGTCTTAACATACATATGCCTTGAAGAAATCGAGTTTTGATGATTTTCATGTATTGAGGAATTTAGAGCTTGAATGTCTATTTTCATGATTATATATTTTCACATATACCTTGTACACTCACCTACTTATTGTTTTCTCATGACTTTATTTTCATGAGCATGATATGAGCTTTATAGACTTTGAGTGTTTAGTGATCATGTGATTTATATGTGTTTCATGAAATATAATTTTTTTTTATTCCTTACTTGAAGGATTTCGTACTAGTTTTTAAGTTTTTCATTTAACTTGTTGCGGTATTCTTCGTTATAGTAGAGTTTTCAAACATACTATATTTTTCAAACCTATCTTTGAAAACCCCTACCTTCCACGGGCGGTTGGATGGGAGTCCATGCTTTGTATGCTTTATAGTGAAAATCATTTTAAACTTGAGCATGAAATGGGTGGTAGATGATATGAGGTATACACTTAATATTATTGTTGTTTCAATTGGTATCATTGGATCGTTTCAATTGGTATCAATATTGACATTTTTGTATACTCATATATTGTTTTTGTGTATGTATGCTTTCATTTGGTATCATCTATTTTGATTGGTACTCATTTTTCATACACCTATACATGTTTTATTTGTGCTTACTATATCCCTATGCTAAGCTTAATTTTAAATGACTATTATATTTCAATTGACTAGTTTTCAATTGGTATTCAATACAAGCTTATGCACCGTTTTATTTAGTATTTCATAAAGGGGGAGAAAATTCGTATTTTTATTTTTCAATTGGTATTTTGTTTACCGTTGATTTCCACTCCCACACTTTATGTTGAAAATTGATTTTATTTTGGTATCATATGTTCTAAATGACAAATATTCACAATTGGTATCAAGATTTTGTTTACTTTCAATTGATATCTATTGATCTATTTCTTTCAATTGGTATCCATGAAAATTTTTATTGGTATCTTAAAATTTAATTTACTAAGATATCTTAAAATTTGTTTTATTGAGAAAATTCAAAATTGTGTTTTTAATAAGAAATGTTAAAAATGTTTTGATATGATTGCATATATGCAAGGGGAGCTTAACATCTCTTGTACATATAGATTCATGTTGAGTGTATCTTATATTGAGGAGCTTGACAACTCTTCTTTATGCGATACACGTGTGTAGGGGGAGCTTTACATCTCTTCTTATGCATTGCATATTTTGTGTTATGTGAATTAGGGCTTGTCATCCTTTCTTCATGTAATGCATATATGTAGGGAAGTTAACTTAGCGTCTTCCTCTTCTTGAATGTATATCGCATATATTCTTATTATTGATTTGTTTGATATCACCCCTTTATTGATTCTTTGTTTCGAACAAAAAAGGGGGAGAAGAATTTGTTGGTTTTGTTTTTTACTTTAACCCCTTTATTGATTATTGACAAAAAGGGGGAGAAGTATTTTAGTATATATGCATGTTTCGTTTTATGGTTGATTTATGCAAGTTTCTCTCTCCTAGTTGATGCATACATTTGTTTAGTATCATATGCTTCATTGAATATCTTATTTTTATTGTGATGCAAGAGTTAAGGGGGAGCTTCTTTGAAGCTTAACTTTAATCCATGCATATATAACTTTATGAGTTTTGTCATCATCAAAAAGGGGGAGATTGTTGGCCCAGTGGCCTTTCACACTAGTTTTGATGATGATTAACTCATGTTGTTTACTAATAATCTTGTGATGTTTAGTTTCAAATCATTAACCAAGATGTTAGTTGGTGATTAGCTTCAACAAAGGAGTTTTGAAGCCTTTCACATGGTGATTCAAGAGCCCGAGCATAAAGATCATATATAGCACTCGTTGGAGTCAAGCTCGGTGGATCACGGTTTGGATCGAGTCAACTTGAAGATGGAGATTGTCAAGAAGACTTAGGTATCCTAGTTTAGTTTGTGTTTTAGATCCATGTGTAAAGATTAGATAGTGTGATATGCTCAAGTTCACAATACACACACGTTTCATATTTTGGATATTAGTTTTTCGGTTTTTGGTTTAACCGATATTGGTTTTCATGAATAGATAATATCAATACAAGTTTACTTTGTTTAAGTGTATATTAGATATATTCTATATATATGTAAGCTTAATTTCCTAGACAAACTTATGTTGAGATGCCTATTCATGAGGTTTGGTGTTTTGTGTTTTAACAAAACATATTTTTAGAAATAAAGAAAAAAACAATAATATGTATACGTTTCATGTATATTGGACCTATGTCCATATGCAACATGTTTTAAAATGATTAAGTATCATGTTTTGTATTTGGATATGTTTTGGACAAAGTTTATTTGAAAAATCAAAGTTTGGAAAAATACAGTTTTTGGTTTTCGGTAATTTTTCCATAACACAAAAATGGTTCAAAATGTTTGATATTTGTGTTAAAATTTTTAACACATGTTTGTATATCATATAAAATGTTAGAAACTATTTTTGTGGAATTTTTAGAAGATTTATGAAATTTTTAGAATTATTTAACACAAGTTTTTCTGTCCCAAAACAAAGCCTGCCAGGCTCTGGCGGTCGACCGGGCCGGTCAACCGGATCCAGAGTCGGTCGACTGACGTGCACAAACTTGTGGACGTTGGTACGGTCGACCGGGTCGATCGACTGGCCAGAGAGCTTTGCTCTCTGGATTTGGGCGGTCGACTGGACGGTCGACCGGTTGCTTCCAACGGCAAAAAAATATGACCGTTGGCGGTCGACCGGGCCGGTCTACCGCCAGCCGCCTAGGCTGAAAAGTCAGCCTAACAGCTAGTTTTTTGTTGGAGGCTATATAAGCCCTATTTCTTTGGGATTTTGACTAAGATTTTTAGAGCCAAAATTTCAATACTCTCCAGTGTTTTTACAAGCTTTCAAAAAGTATTTTAAAGCTAAAAGATTTCATCTTTATTTTGTTTTCAAGGGTTTTAGAAAAATCAAAGAAAAATAGGTTTTTGGGATATTACTTTAGATCCTCCTTTCTATCATATTGCAAGTGTTTTTCTAAGGATTTTTCTTTGTTATTTGATTCCCAAAACACCTTGATTTCCACTTGAGCTATATCATTCTATCCTATTCTATAGGATCTTTATTTGTGGGAAAATTTGGTTTGTGGTCTTTGTAACCACCTTGTTGTAACCCTTTTTATTTGGATATCCCTCTTTGATAGAGGTGGATTTGGGTTGTTGGTTGCTCCCTCTTTTGTAGAGGTTGAGGTTGAGGTTGTGCTTTACTCCCTCTTGGTGAGGTAGAGTTGATTGGTATTTGTATCCCTCTTCAGTAGAGGTGGATTGTGCTTGTATCCCTCTCGGTGAGGTGGATTTGGTTGTATTGGTGGAGTTCGGTACTCCGGTCTTCGGTAGACCATTTGTATTGCCTCGGTGGAGGTTGTATTGGTTGAGAGAGGAGTTCGGTACTCCTAGTGGATTGTAAATCCTTCTCGGTGAAGGCGGGGATGTAGAGCTCGGTGCTCGAACCTCGAAACACATCTTGTTGTTTGTGTTTGATCCATTGACTCTAAACTCTCTCTTTTTATTTGTGCATAGCATCATTCATATTGTCATATCTTATATGCTTGTATTGTGACTTGCATTGATTCATATTGCTTATTCCTATATGCTTGGTTGTGTTTGCTTATGTGTCTCACTTGTGCTTAACCACGAGAGCTTCATATAGCGCCTCAACTCTTATTCAGAGGAATCAAGAGGAGTTAGTTCAGAGCCCTTCACGGGGATTCGGCTACACTCGTTGGTTGTACTAAGTGTTGTTGCAATTTAGTTTTAATTTCTGCATTTAGTTCATTAAATTAGCCTTATCACCTATTCACCCCCCTCTAGGTGATTTCATAATGGGGGTTAACTCCCTCACTATGTGGGCAGTAAGTGACCCAGTAATGAGGGCAGTTATAACTAAGACTCGGGTTTTGAGCCTCGCATCTTGCTACTGCAATAATGCTGAGACGCGGGTTTCAACCCTCGCGTCTTGGTCCTTACAGTGCTGCTGAGACGCGAGTTTCAACCCTCACGTTTTGGTGATGATTAGCTTTGCGTCTGGAGTTTGGATTCTACTTTTTGATGACTTATCTCTAGAGATTTTTTAGACAGCCTAAACCTTCTCTTGTTTGGTGGAGGAAAAATTGAAGATCGGGACGTAAATTCTTTATTTGATAGTAAAGAAGGTTACAACGGATCAATTATCCTCTTACAAGAGAGGGAAGATATTCACGCTTGAATCTTCCCTTTGTTTAGTGCTGAGTTCTTGATGTGGCGGTGGAAAGTAAATCTTATTTTCCGTTGACCGGGTGAACGTCAGGACCTCTTAAGAATCCTCTCTTTGGATAGTGGATGAAATAACACAGCTCCTGTCCACCAAGAATCCCAAAGAGATTGTAGGCAGCAAACGAACTTGTACGCAGCAAGTTGTTAGAAGAGTTGAACTCTCTCTTTTTTTCTCTATTTGTGCCCTCTCCACAGCAAACTGGGCTATTTATAGAGGTTTCTGGGGGTGAACGTGTCCCCTAAAAATACTCCATAATGAGGGTTAACTCCCTCACTATTTGGGCAGTAAGTGACCCAGTAATGAGGGCAGCTAAAACTGAGACGCGGGTTTCGATCCTCGCGTCTTGCTACTGCAATAATGCTGAGACGCGGGTTTCAACCCTCGCGTCTTGGTGGTGATGGTCTTGCGTCTGGAGTTCGGATTCTGCTTTTTGATGACTTGTCTCTAGTGATTTTTTAGACAGCCTACAGAACACCTTCCAAAGTTTTAGATATTTCGTGGTTGACTGGGACGGATTTTGAAATACTTTGAACTCTGGTTGACTTCATACTTCTCATGATTGGACTGAAAATCATTTGAGATACTCTGAGCTTGATCATATCTGGAGTACGGTCTTCGTGAGTGTACTGTAAAAACCTTTGAAGCTGCCAGAAATAATCGTGGCGAGTGTCTAGATACGCAGTCCAGACCTCCTCATTGCTCTGAGCTAATTATTGGTGTACTTTGAACCAAGGGTGAATAGTCATCTGCTTGTGCCAGTGTACTGTTGAACTAATTCGCAGAAGCAAAGATTGAATGCAAGTCTTGTAGACGCAGGTCATATTGCTTTAAAAGGATGCAGTCCTCACTTAGAGTGGGAACGCATCTATTAATTTGCTGAAGAAGCGCGACTCTTGAATGCCTAATTGTACTACTGATAGAGTGGGGATGCTTAATGAAACGCGGCTCACATGGTACTACAGCGTGGCTGGTCGGACAAAAGCTATTTTCAGCCTTCCTCACAAGACGCCTAATTATTACACCAGCCTCAGTTTCTGCACCTGGTACTCTCTGGCTAGTAGGATGCATGGATTTAGAATAAATACTTCTTGCATTAAGAGCATCAAAGCGTCTTATAAAGACAAGTTGGAGTCCAACAAACGTATGCGAGGTATGGACGAATATCAAGCAACCGAGAAGGAAATAGGAGGGGAAGCAAGGACGGGACCAACGACAGCAGGATCCAAGGGGCAGCCGCTAAAAATAGTCGGCAGGCTGTGTCCAAACGTTCCCACAGTTCTGCTTTCAAGGGCGAGCCTATCCCAAAGAAAGCTAGGAGGGAATCGGAGGCTGAAGCTTCAATGCCCAAGGTAGTTCCTTCTAGTGTTGAGGAGCAGAGGGAGGAAGAGGAAGTGAAGAGGAGGTCCCCATTCTTCGTCCTCGCGGTCTACGCAGCAGGGGCCCCGTGATCTTGAAAGAGGGAAAACTTGTGGGTGAGCCCGTCATGGCTGAAGAGGCAGAGCGACCCAAAGTTGACTTGGTGGGGAGGGATGACGTTGAGATTCCGGGGGTCTCAACTCAGCCCGGGCCTTCTTCAGTTCATGAGAGAAGGGTTGAGGTGCAACAGCTTGGGTCTCCCAGTATATTGATACCTCCTCGTGGGTTGTCGATCCCAGCCCTACTACTGGGGTACTCAGTGGTAAGATCTCGATTGCTGAGACCTCTTGTGTTGAATTGTCATCTTCATCGTCCGAAGAACATGAATATTATTCTGGCAAAGACGTCGATTTTGGCGATGAACCTGCTCTTCCTGATATAAGCAAATTCTCGCATATCTCGGAGGAAGAGATATGGGGATGTGACCCTGTGACGGTTTCGTCGATAGCAATGATTGCTGCTACTGAAGGTATTTTCTTTGTCTTCTTGAACCGGTTCCTCATCAAGTTAGGGAAGAGTTCTGACATTTCCTTTTGATTTTCTTTTACAGGGATGGCTGTCGATACTGAATCCATAACTTCTTCTCATATTAAGGAGATGATTCAAGAGCTAGCCCAGCAGGAGGGCCTTGAGGCTCCTGTTACCGGAATGCCTCAAGAGAGTGCAACCGTCGAGGTTAGGGAGGCCTCAACCCCACACGACCTATCCAAGAATTTACCATCTTTAGATCCTCAACTTGGTAAGAGAATTCTAACGTATTGGATGTTCCTTTTTTTATTGTTATCACTGACATTTTAATGGTATGGTTTGTAGAGAGCATTGGGGTAGCTCAAGTAGAAGATCCTACGGCAAGCATTAGCGCAGAAGGTAGCACAGTTCAAACTTCTGCCGGGGAACCCAACGTCGTAGGGTTTGCTGTTGCTTCTGTTGCAGTGGAAGCTGCTACAACAATACTGTCCCGGAGGTATTGGTGACTACCTCAGTATCTGACGAATCTATCATCGGCCTCATCCTTGCTCAAATTGAACTTGTTCCCGTCTCTCATCCTGTCATGGAAAGGGGGTCCAGGAATACATTAGCAGGGTTATCTCCAGCTAACGATATCATGGAAGAGCTAGCGCGTCAAATGGTGCAACAATTTTTCACTTCCATGAGATCTTGTGTTGACCTGATCCTTTCTGGGGGCAGCTCTTTCGAGTTTGCCTGATTCTCTAAAATTAGATCGAGAATATTGGTCATACTGGGAGTCCTTCGCAGGCTAGGGCATGCCTGATGCTGGTTGAGCAGCTGGGGAACCACCTGAAGGAGGACTCTAGAGAATGCTAGCTCAGTAGATGAGGCTCGGACAATACTGAGTAAGCTTCTTACCGCTCAAGAACATGAGCGAAATGAGATAGAGGAACAAATAGCTGAAGAGACCCGCCATCTCCAACATTTCTAAGCTGACCACCAAAGACTGATTGGCGATTCTAAAGAATCTGAAATCGTCATACAGAGTGCAGAGCAGATTATTACCACTGCTCGAATTACCATTGTCAGGGCGCAAGCCTTGATCGAGACCAATGAGCAGAGACTTGTTGCTACTAGAAAAAGGCTGGAGGAGCTGGAAACTGTCAGGATATAGGTTAAAGAAAACCTCTTTGCTCAGTCCTCTAGATTGGAGTCTCTTCAGACGCAACTACCTACGAAGAGATTTTTTTTTGAGGAGGAACTGCAGGTCCAATCTCTGGTGGAGGCTGAAAGAGCACGCCAGCACGAGATGCATCGCCTATGGGAACAAATCCGTTCTTTGGCGAAGCAGGATTATTAACCTTCTTCTCCTTTTTGTATTATTCACCCCTTTTTTTTGCAACACTCCATTTGTCAAGAGTGTCTGTATTACTTTTATCATTTTTGAATCAAATAATAAAAGTCTTCAAAGTTTTGTTTCATCTTTATTCTTTCAAATTCCTTGCTGGCTGTAGATGAACTCAACTGTAATTCTTGACTGTTTGTGAAAACGCAGTCTTTAGTCAACCATAAATAAATAACTCAGGCTTAATTGAGTTCTTGAGCGAGACGCGGCTCTCATTTGTAGTGGATACGCGATTCTGGAAAACACGACTCTTACTCGCTAATGGAGACGCCATTCAAGCTCACCAAGGAAGACGCTCAAAATTTTCTTTTTGATAAAGACGCGGCTCTGGCTTAAAGACAAAAAGACGTTATTCTGAGATGCGAATTTGTGTTCTTCAGTAAAGGGAACGTGACCTTCATACTTATGGAAGGATGCGCATCCATGGACGTGGCCCTTGATTCAGTCAGGATGTAGAACTCAGGATGCAGTAGAGACGCGGTCTTAGGCTCCTCAAGACTGACGCATAGATCTCAGCTAATTGATGGGGACTCGACACTGGCTCAATAGAGACGCAGCTCTGGTCCCTTGCTAGGGCACAGACTCGGGCTGTGCTGAGTTTAGGATGGATCTGTGACGTTCATCTTACTGTGGAGGCGGAGTTTCTGGGCTCCTCAAGGGTGAAGCGCGGGTCTTCACTGATTGTTGAGGATGCAAACTTCAGGACGCAGCTTTTAAGTTTTTGTAAGTTGATGTGAACTCAAGACGCAACCTCTGAATGGACCCCATTCGCTGAGGAGACGCGGCTCTGAACCACTCTAAGAGACGGGGTCATGGATCTCTTAGCAGGAATGAAAAGAACACAGCCTTCGGGTTCATGAAGGGACGCGGATTTTAGGATGCGACCTTTGAGTCTGCGCTTGACGCAACCTCCTAAGCATCACATGCAGCCCGTCTTAAAGATCTTGTTAGATCTTTAAATGCCAAGTCAGCATTGAAGATTGGGGACTTGTGTCCTCTGATGTTTCCCAAAGCGGTAATCCACGCGTCAGCTCTTTATTAGGCTTTGACGTTTGTGCAGGAATTAAGGTTGATGGCTCTGATTTTTATGCCATTAATTACAGACCTTATGGCTCGCCTATAAATAGGCTTCGCCTCCTTTAATAATCCATTACTTAAATTGTTCTCCCTTGAGAGCAGGCACTCTGAGGGTCTTCATCTTGACTTAATCTTCTTCCCTCAAGGAGATGTGTCCCAATGGACAGCAAAAACTCAAAAATTTCATGCTTTCCTTTAATCTTTCCTGGAGATTATCACTGTCAAGTGATTTCAAGATCAAAAAGTATCCTCTGAGTACTTTTTATGTTCACGCCTTGATGCATAAAGTTCAACCTCTAGAGGGTTCTTCCGGGGATAGGGACCACTTGTCGCTATGAAATACTCAGTCCCACTGAGTTTCTGTTTTCTTGTCTTTGAAGAGATTCACTCTCTTGACCTTCTCTTGAAGTCTGACTGGTGCGCCCATTATTTGGAAGTCGCGTCTTTTAGACTTCTTGATGAAGCGCGAGATGATTGATCTTGAACTCTAACTCAAAATCCTTTGAACGCAAGTGTGATGAACTCTGTACTTGGACTTTGAGACGCGAGCTTTGCATATAAAGCTCGCGTTTGAGGTTTTTGACTTTAAAGAATTTTAATTCTTTTTGAGGCCTCTAGATTCGGATGTGGCAATCCTTGTTTCCCAAACTTGGGTGTGGCAACTTCTGCGTCTGGTCCACTTTGTGTCTTGTATTTTGGATGCGGGTCTAAAACCAAACTGCGTTCTGACCTGTGCGCGTCTGAAGTCCATAACTTCAACCGCGTCTGCACTTACATTCTTAATTTAGCAGAACTTTAACCTTCAGGTTTTTATTTCTTGCAAGTTTTGGTAGCTTCAGTCAGTCTTTCGCATCTTTACTGAGCCCTTGGGAGAATATTTTGACCGGCGAACTTGTTCGAAGGTCGAGCACTAGAGAAATCAAGGCTCCTGTTCATGGGCGATGAGGATTTACACAACTGATGACATCCGTCAAGACCTCATTGGATATGATGCACCGGCAGTGCCCCCGGCTTTGTCATGGTCACAGTGAGTATGGTAGTGGGTATGGTCCTCTTGTAGGTCACGGGAAAGAGGACGTCACCTGTAAGGTCTCAGATCCTCCCTTCACCAATCTTGCCCCCAGAAGCGACATCGACGAAAAACCCATATTCATTAGATGACTTTCTAGTGGTAGAGATGTTCATCAACGAAAGATCATGGCCCACACCAGTTGGTCGGGTAGAATCAAAAGGTTTTGCTGCATTTCAACCTTAAGAAACACCATTGTTCTTGGTCAGCGATGGGCTCCCTCGATGTTTACATCATGCATCATGATGTAATCAGCATCCGATCGTCTCAACATTGCTCAGCCCTTCTTCGGTGCTCTTCCAAACATCTTATATTTAGAGTGGTAGAAATGCCTCAAGGAGTGAGTGCAACCTTTTACTAAGAGAGAGGGACTTCTTTGTACTCTTTTATTGTAACACTCAATCTTATTGTATAAGAGAGCGTCTTGTATCACTTTCATATGTTCAAATATAAATAAAAGTGACATTTTTCTTATCTTCTTCTATTGTCTTGAATTCCTTTTTCGCATTGAAAATTAGACAAATAGAAGTAAAGGATCTTTGACTTGCTAAAAATATGTGATAATCTTAATAAGTCAAGGTTTGGAGAAAAATCCTGTTTCAGGAATTCAAGAATGTTGTCAGAGGTGTGGTATTAACTTGACAGAAGTAGAATAATTCTTTTGGACCTGCCAATCTATAAATGAGAATGACAAGTAGAATTTGTACCCCCACGGAGGATTACAAATGAGTTTTCATCAGAGGTTTGGTATTAACTTGACTAAGACTCAGTTGGGGATTTAATGAAAACACTGTTAACGGTGTAATGTTAACCTAACAATATTTTTAAGTGGACTTGTTATTTTGTTGACAAGAATAACAAGTGAGACTAGACTCGCAGGGAATCTAGGAGAACCTTTACCGTTAGAGGTGTGATATTAACTTAACGAGTTGAATTAAATCTTGTCAGAAGTGTGATGTTAACTTGACAAGGGTGTGAGTCAGAGATGTGATATTAACTTAACTCAAGAGTGTTTCAGCTTTATTTGGAAAAACTGAAAGTGTCACTGTCATAGGTGTAATGTTTAACTTGACAGTAAGGGTAATGCTAGAGGTATAATTTTAAACTTGGCATTGGTCATCTCGACTTCGACAAGAAAGTCCGAGGGAAAGTCATGGCCATAGGTGTATTATTGAACTTAGTAATAAACTGGACGCTAGAGGTATGATGTTAAACTTAGCATCGCTCATCTCAGTTTCGATATGGAAGCCTGAGGAAAAGTAACTGTCAGAGGTTTAATAATGAACTTGGCATCAACTCAATCACTGTTAGAGGTGAAGTGTTAAACTTAACAGTAATTTGTCAGAGGTGTAATGTTAACCTGACAGTGGTTGATTTGCGATATGAGCAATTTTGAGGACTTATCATTCTATTGATGAGAATTGATAAGTGAAGTTTAGAGTGTCAGAGGTGTAGTGTTAACTTGATAAATTTGAAGGCTTGCTACTCTATATAGAGTTGAGACAAGCAAGGATTGTACTCGCTAGGGAGTATTGAAATTTTTCATTGCCAGAAGTATTGTGTTAACATAGCAATGATTGCATTTGTGGACCTACCATTCTGTGTATGAGAATTGGTAAGAGATTTTGGAGGAGAGAGTGAAATCAAGCCCACTAGGATTTTCAGCAAACCCTCAGCTATCAACGGATTTGGTGTGCCTTTACCAACTACCGTTTGAGTTGGGCTAGCCATGCTATTTCCCTCAACATGATGAGTTGTTGAAGACTTTTAGGCTTAAAAGCCAACATTTTCCTCTATCCTTGGCCGTTGGAGGCTTTAGATGCTAATCAAGAAAGTAGCTAATACTAAAACCCAAGTTTCACATTTTGTTTCTTTCTCAATATTTACATTATGCATCATGATGCAGCCAGTGCTCAATTAGTTTCACACTGATCTACTGTGATGTGATCTAGTAAAAGAAAGAAGCTCTTCTTGGATCTGGAGTTTTGATCAGAGCTGTAATATTAACTTGATCGGAGGGAGAGTGCTATCAAGGGTAGTATTTCTCAAGAATCTGTCGTTGATAGGCATCTTGAGTATATCACCATTCGAGGTTATGAGGCGATATGCTCCATTTGAGTAGAGTGACTCCACTACAAATGGTCCTTCCCATTTGGGTTGAAATTTTCTTTTGTCTTATGTGTCATTACCATGGGTCTTTTAGCAGCTAAGACAAGGTCACCTTTCTTGAAAGTTCGCTCCTTAACTTTCTTGTTGAAGGCTCTGGTAATCCGGGCTTAGTAGAGCTTGATTTGCTGTTGGGCCTGCAGACGTTTATCGTCTAAAGCCTCTAGTTCTTGGAGTCGCAGTCGATACTTTTCTTTATTTGTCATCTTTATTGTCAAGGCGACCCTAGAGATGAAATTTGGATTTCTAGTGGAAGCATGACTTCACACCCATATACCAAAGAGAATGGTGTAGCTTTTGTTGGGGTTCGAATTGTCGTGCGATATGCCCATAAGCATTCACCTAATTTGTCGTCCCAATCACGTTGGCTTTTCGAGATGAATTTCTTAAGAATCTTTCCAATAGTCTTGTTGAAAGCTTCTGCAAGGCTGTTAGCGGCTGGGTAATATGCTGTTGAGGACACTCTAAATCCTGAACTTGTTGCAGAACCTCTGAAAAGCCTGACTGACGAATCCATTGTCATGGACAATTCGTCAGGGCACACCAAAATGGTAGATGACGTGATGTGTAATGAATTTGATCGCATCAGATGTCTTTACCTCCCTCAAAGGGATAGCTTCGGTCCATTTAGAGAAGTAGTCGGTTATGACTAAGATGAACCGATATCCTTTGGATGATGGTGGGCTTATAGGGCCAACTACTTCTATCCCCCACATCTTAAATGGCTAGGTAGAAGTTGTAGAGCGAAGATACCCTGGCGCTTGATGGATGAAATTGCCATGAACTTGGCAGACGTGACATCGTTTGGCATAAGTGATGGCGTCTGGGATCATGCTGGGTCAATAATACCCTAATCTTTAGAGTCGATCCCCAAGCTTTGGACCAACTTGATGAGCTCCACACATACCATCATGTGCTTCTTGGAGTACCTCCTGCGCCTCTTTTCGTGATAGACAGCAGAGAAAGATCCCGTCATGCGATCGATGATATAATGTTCGCGTGATCGCATAATAATAGAATTTGGGGGCTTTCCTTCTAATGGCAGCCGCTTCTTTGGGATCATCAGGGAGAATGCCATACAAGGCATAGTCAATGTAAGGGAATCGCCAATCCCTAGGCTCTGGACCGGTTGATGATTCAGGAGCTTCTTTGACTTGACAGTCTCCTGTCGGCTTTTGGTGATCTTCAAAAGCAAATCTTAGGCAATACAAGTCGTGGCTGTAAACAAGTATTTTCTCTACTACTCTAGCTCGAAGGGCTGAAGAGGCAGCAAGAAATGCCAGTGCATCTGCATGCACATTTTACTGGCGTGGTACATGGTCGATGTAAAAGTTCTGAATTTCTCGGCCATAGAGATAGTTGCGTTATAATAGGGTATTAAGTCTTCATGTCTGACTTCATACTCCCCACGAATTTGGTTAACGATGAGTTTAGAGTCACCATATACCTCGAGATTTTTAATGCCAATCTCATCGGCGATTTACATTCCAATCAAGAGGGCATTGTATTCCGCTACGTTGTTAGAGCAGGGCTCGGTTAATGAGAAAGCTCGATGAACCATATAGTTCTGTGGGGAGACGAGTACTATCCCTACTCCGGCTATGACATGCCCTTGCGGTCCTGTTCTTGATGCACCGTCAAAGAAGAGTTACCACACTTGTCTTTCAAAAGATGTCTGGGTCAGACAAACTTCAGCGACCTCGTCTGGGAGATCTTCGTAAAGTTCGGTTGCCTCGAATCTGGATGCTCAGCCAGGAAATCTGTCACCGCTTGTCCCTTCACGGCTTTTTGTGGTAAAAAACGCATTTCATATTGCGATAGCAGTATGGCCCATTTTGCTAGTCGGCAGTTTAATAACGATGGCTTTGTCATGAGTAACCTCAAAGGGTTAACTCTTGATATGACATTTTAGTCTGGCCTACCAAGTAGTATCGCATTTTCTAGACAGCGAACACCAATGCCAAACATTCCTTTTTCGATTGGGTTGTATCGATGTTGGCCCCGATCTTAGTTCTACTCAGATAATGGATTGCTTGTTCGTACCCTTGATCATCATTCTGTGCTAGTAAAGCTCCTAAGAATGATCCATTACTCGAACATATATTAGGAAAAGTTTTCCAGACACCGGAGCTGCAAGGACCGGTAGTTGCGTGAGGTATTGTTTGATCTCCTCGAATACTTGTTGGCAAGCAACATCCTAAACGAATGAGACACCCTTTTTCATCAACTTGGTAAAGGGTTGGCATCTTCCAGAGAGGTTTGAGATAAACTTTCGGATGTATGCCAGTCGTCCTTGCAATCCCTTAAGCTCCCTGAGGTTCCTCGAAGGTTGCATCTCCTGAATAGCGGGAACTTTTTTGAGTCTAATGAATTCCTATAGAAGTTACCACAAACCCTAGGAATTTGCCGCTGGCCACCCCCATGAAAGATTTGGTGGGGTTCATCTTCAATTAGTGTGCCCGCATGATTTCGAAGATTGTCTCAGATCGGTTATGTGATCACCTTTAGTGTGACTTTTCACTGCAATGTCGTCAACCTAGAATTCCTCTATTTTACGCACGTGCTCGTGGAAAATTACATTCATAGCTCTCTGATATGTGGCCCTTGCATTCTTCAGTCCAAAGGGCATGACAGTATAGCAGTATACCCCCAGTGGTGTCCTGAAAGAAGTATGTTTTTCATCATCAGGATACATTTTGATTTAATTATACCCTGAGAATCCATCCATGAAAGACATTCGCTCAAACCCGCATGTGTTGTCAATAATGACATCTGTGTGATTAGGAGAGGGAATTCGTCTTTAGGGCAGGCCTCATTTAGATCACGAAAATCAATACAAATCCGGATCTTTCTGTTCTTTTTGGCAACGGGGATGATATTGGCTACCCATTCAGGATGTTGCTCTTCCCTAATGAAGCCAGAGTCTATGAGTTTTTTGACTTCTGACTGGATTGCTTTCATTATTTCTGGACGGAACCATCGCTGCTGTTGTTTGACTGGCTTCACGTCTGAATTAATGTTAAGGCGATGCATAGCCACTCGAGGATCAAGCCCAGGCATGTCCTCATAGTTTCAAGCAAAAACATCTATATACTCTCGCACAAGAGATATTAAATCTTCTTTCTCGGAGGATGATAGGTTTTCGCTTATAAAGATGGGCTTAGGATTAGCCTCATCTCCCAAATTAATCTGGGCAACTTTATCTTCCGTTTGTGGCTCGCGCTGTTCAAAGCGCGCATCCCAGAGAGTATTTAGGTGTTTGATCTAAGGATCTGTATCAGACTGGATTATTTCTTCACCTTTGTCTTCTAGTTGGCTCGCTGAAACCATATATACTGAAAGCTCTCCAAAGAGGTTGCCAATACTAACATCTGAGTCCCACAATGACGTGCTGGATGAATAGTCATGGTATAGTGACTTTTCAGACTCAGAGGTTGACGGAATTGGGGTTGACACATAACCTAAACCCCTGCGAGTTCGATAGTAATAATCAGGGGATTTCCCTTTCGGAACGAAAGACTGGAGTAGTTTCTTCTTCCTTTGCTGAAATTCAACCCAGGGCTGTTTGTCAGATCATACCCCATGCTTTCCATCATTCTGAGTATATTTGGCTCATAATGGATGAACTGAGGAGGTTCATTCTCGCTTTCTGACTCTTCACGAGACATCAGTTTGGACTTGATTCATCCGAAAAGAATTGGTTTTTGGCCTTTGCGTCTAGCTGGGATCATGAATACTAATTCTTGCGCATCACCGACATCTTGGTACGTTTCAAAGGATGACTTTACTGGTACATGTAATGATGTCAAAGCATCCATTGCCGACCAGGGGTCATTATCTACTTCGATACTAGTGTCTGATGGCATTGAATCAGAAGCGAACACAGAAAAGTAAGCCAAATTTAACTCTTCATTAATATACCACCCGCCCACATCATTGGCGGTATTATCAACATCGAGCTTATTAATGCTCGTTACAGTAGATCTAATTCCCATATCCACTCTTCTTTCTCTGGCTTGGTGTCAGCTTCATTACCAGAGTCTGGCTTCTCTGGTTGTGGGTTCTCGTTTATTTCCAAAGAGTCCTGGTACAGGAGAGAGTCTGTGAAATAGTTCTCTACTCCCTTGAACGGATGCCTTTCAGCAATCAACGTTTGTACCTTTCCACTTCCGTCGATGTATTTCATAACTTAGTGGAGAGTGGAGGGGACGATGGAATTACGATGAATCCATGGTAGTCCAAGAAGCAAATTGTATGAAGTGTCAGCATCGATCACATAGCACGTCACTTCAGACTTTAAATCCCCAATTTGGCATTTGAGCTTGATCTTCCCCATTGGGCGCGTACCATTGGCATTGAAATCATAAATGGTAGTCTGAGTGACGCGCAATCGGTGAGTAAGAATCCCTAAATGTTGCATGACCCGGCGAGGGATAATGCTCAACGCAGATCCCAGATCTACCTGAATGCGGCTTACTTCAGACGATCCAATATTCCCTGTGAAGTATAGGGGCCGATCATGTTTTCCCTTAACCTGCAAATCATCTGCCGTGAAGGTGATGCAGGGAGCGTTCTGGGAGGCATGAAAAGGCAATCCTCTACATCTTCCTCCCCTGGTGCAGCCAGTATCTGGGTCATGAAGACCTCAACATTATCTAGGGTCTCACTCAAAGTTTCTCTGGTTGACTTTGATAGCCTCAGGAGTTCGTAAAGAGTGATTCTGGCTGGGATATTGGCCAGTTGAGCCAGGACGTCAAGGTGGTAAGGTGTTGTGGATCCTTTCGCGTTATCCTTTAGGAGAGCTTTTGAAAACCGAAGCTCTTTCTGCTTCTCCACCAGTTGTTTCGTAGAGGGCTTGGCTGGCTCTGTAGTGGGTTTAGGAGGGGTCGCCACCATTTCGTCATACTTTTGTAAATATGACTGGCTTGAACGAGTTTCTACCACGAGTGGTTGATTAGGTTCTGCGGCTAGAACTATTGTTTCCTCTTCTGAATCAGTTAATGAGGGAACATCGGTTTCTGCTTCTCGGGAAGAAGTGCACACCACATTACAGGATGAAGCTTTCGCTTTGCCTTTAGACCTTCTGCTAGTAACAGTGGTCCAATGCTGGCCATCCACAAGGTCGGGATGAACCTGCATAATTTCCCCCTGAGGCGTGGGGACAGATATAAGACCCTTCTCTTGTTGATGATGAGGGTCCATATTGATCATTCTTAGTTCCCCTTTTGGGATGGGGACTACTCCAGAGGGTGTTGAAGGTTGTCTTCCGAACTGGAGGAATGATGTCATATTGGCCGTTATTTTCTTCTACTCTGGATGGAGTTTTAATACCTCTATATCAATTAGAGCCTGAAGGATGTCTTTGAAGACATAACAGCACTTGGTGGGGTGTCCCAGCATCCTATGATACAAGCAGTAGTTAGAATTATCGGTTTTACCGACTTCTTCAGGACGTTTAGCTTAAGGAAGCTTCAATCTATTGCTCTTGTTGAGTAACTTGAATAACAAGTCAACATGTTCGTCTTTGAAGGAATACTGCTTATTGGCACGTGGCTGACTTGAAGAGCCACTTCCCTTAACCGGCTGAGGTTTGACAGGGAATTTAGTTTCTGTCACCAAGTTATCTTTCCTTTTTGTTTGAAAGGATGCGTCTGGCGTACGCCTTGTCGACCTTTCGGGTCTGGGCTTGTTTTCTTCTGCCCTAACCCTGGCGATAATTTCTTCAGCCTGTTCACCTTACTGAACCAATTGCTTCTAGGTGCGGCTTTCAGCAACTCCTATTTGGGCGAGGAGTGACGTTTGTAGATTGTGGCAGCATGTTTCTACCAGGGTGGCCTGGGTCATGCCGCTAGGACATCGGAGTGCCATATTCTGAATCTTTCTACAAATGATTTGACTGATTCTCCCTTTCGTTGCTTTGTGGCTAAAAGAGTTGGCATTGTAATCTCTGAGTCGTCTTCAAAAAAACGTGTTAGGAAAAGTTTCTCCAGATCACTCCAATTTTTAATGAAATTTTCCGGGAGCTTCATGAACCATTCAAAGGCAAGCCCTTTTAAAGTGCCGATGAACAAACGTGCCAAGATGGCATCATTATCTACCACATTCCCCGTCTGAGACTTGAAGTAGTAGATATGTTTGTTCCGTGACCCTTTGCCGTCAAATGGCTGTAGGGTGGAGGTTTGAACTTAAGGGAGGTATGGAACAATGTCCCACTCGACTGGATATGGCCGGACCACTCCTACTTCTTGGAGGCCTTTCCGATTAGTAAGGGCCTCAAAACGTTGCTCCAATTGACTCGTTCTCTTAGAATGAATCCTTTCATGGTCCACGTTGCCTTCCCCCTAAGATGAGGATTTATACGACTCAGAAGTAGATTGCTCTTTCTCCTCGATATGCAATGAAGATGAGCTTTCTCCTTCCTTTCGTTTGCCTTTAGACTTTTTAGAGGAGGTTTTTTCAGTTGACTTCCTCTTGTCTTCAAGCAATTGTGCCAGCATCAGTTTGAAAGAATCGATGGATTCTTGTTGAGCACGAATCATCTCAAATTGTTCCGTCTAGACCTGGGCTTGTTGCTCAAAGTGCTTGGCCGTCTCCTCCGGAGTATTGGTCATGTAGATGAAGGCTTCTTTCTCTATGGAAGAGTTCGAAGCCTACGACTCTGCAACGGCGGAATGTGAGTCATTTACTTCAATGCACTGAGCCAGGATACTATAATTAATTGGGGCAATGACTCCAGTCCGAGTGCGAGTATGCCGGTACACTCCTTCGGTTCCATGTCAGACTTGTCGGAGTTGACCACTGGTTTTTTTCCTTACTTCTACTTGCCATGTTTGCAGTGACTTCAGGGTACTCTATGTCAAAGAAGGTGCTCCTCCGGTAGGAACGATATCTTTTGGCTGATCGGGAAGTTAGAGTCGATTGTCTGAATATAGACTGTCGGCTTGTACGTGAACTGCAACGGCACTCTGAGAGTATTGTGATAAGCCGTTTACAGTAACACGATGGAGTGATCAAACTGGCACTCCTCTTCTTTGTTAAATAATCTCTTAGATCCATGGGAGGGGATCGAAGAGATTAGCCTTAGATTGTCGAGGACTTTTTAGCTTGTGAGAATTATCCTTGCTTCACAAAACTGAGACGCAAGATTCTGAGACGCGGAGCTCACGTCCTGTAAAATGAATGCAGCTCTCGTGTTGTGGCTCTGAAACGCGAGTCTTGCGCCTCTGCTGAGAAGAGACGCGACTCTCGCGTTGCCGATTGTCGCATCTGTGTAGGGAAGCTTGAGTAACGCAGGCCTTCTGGGACTCGCGTATAAATGTAGAGGCGTGGGTCTCATGTCTTGGATGAGGAGCACGGAACTCACGTTGCTGCTCGTGGCATTTGGGAAGCGGAGCTTCAGAAATATGAGTTTGGTGAACCTCACGTTTAGGTTTCCAAACGCGGACTTCACGTGTCTGACATGATTCAGAAGAGACGCGGGCTTGAACCTCGCGTCCTACCTATGTCGGGCAGATAGTTGTTCCAGCTTGTAGTTGACACGTACGTTGTCTCTGTCGCCGCTCAGCATTCCGGTTATGTCGTATAGGTTGATGGGAACCCCCGGTAACCTGGCGCTGAGGAAGGGGGTGGACGGGCTAAACATCAGCAATGTTAACCACGCGGGTCTCCTGGGAGACGTTGACACGGGTGTTACGCATGATGCGATTAGCCATGACATCCTTTTTCTCAGTCGCGTCTGAGGGGATCTCAGAGCGGACTCGAGAGCAAGTCCCCGAGGAGACTTTACGGTATACCCGCGCCTTAGGGCTCTTGGAGCCGGAAGAGAGGAACTCTTCATACTTCGCCAGGTCGAACTCCACGACAAGTGATTCGACCATTTTTCCCATATAGGTGACGTCACCTTGCGCCACAACTTGCTCGCCGGTAGAGAAAGTAGTCCCCAGCGGAGCCGCCATCTCTTGTTTGGTGGAGAAAAAATTGAAAATCGGGACGTAAATTCTTTATTTGATAGTAAAGAAGGTTACAACGGATCAATAATCCTCTTACAAGAGAGAGAAGATATTCGCGCTTGAATCTCCTCTTTGTTTAGTGCTGGGTTCTTGATGTGGCGGTGGAAAGTGAATCTTCTCTTCTTTTGACCGGGTAAAAGTCAGGACCTCTTGAGAATCCTCTCTTTGGATAGTGGATGAAGTAACACTGCTCCTGTCTACCAAGAATCTCAAAGAGATAGTAGGCAGCAAACGAACTTGCACGTAGCAAGTCGTTAGAAGTGTTGAACTCTCTCTTTTTTCCTCCCTCTCCACAGCAAACTGGGCTATTTATAGAGGTTTCAGGGGGTGAACGTGTCCCCTAACAACACTCCACAATGGGGGTTAACTCCCTCACTACGTGGGCAGTAAGTGACCCAGTAATGAGGGTAGTTATAACTGAGACGCGGGTTTTGAGCCTCGCGTCTTGCTACTGCAATAATGCTGAGAAGCGGGTTTAACCCTCGCGTCTTGGTCCTTGCAGTGCTGCTGAGATGCGAGTTTCAACCTTCGCGTCTTGGTGGTGATGATTAGCCTTGCATCTGGAGTTTGGATTCTGCTTTTTGATGAATTGTCTCTAGTGATTTTTTAGACGGCCTACAAGTTGTACTGAAGCTCTACTTCTTATATCTCCTACAAGTACCCTTGTAGAGCAACAGAGAAGGGGATCCAGAGACTGAAGCTTAGGGTTTTCTTTAGATCTTTTCTTCTTTCCGAAATTTCTTGTATTTTTCATTTTTGCTATTTGAAGAAGAATATTTTGAAGAAGGAGAGAAGCTTTGTAATTGGTCAGTGACATCCAATAAAAAGGTTCTTCATTCTTTTTTGCAATTCAATTTAGTTTTTCTGCTTAGATTAACTATTTTTCTTCTTTTGCTTTCATGCAACTTTTCTTATTTAACATAAAAATTGAAAATAAAAATAAAAATATGAATAACTAATTAAAAGTATAGTTTGCTAATCTCTCGATTAACCCTAGTTTAGTTTAAAAGATGAATTGATTGGCATCTATTATTGTTAGAAACCCTAAGATTAAAATGGTGTTCTTGAAGATGAATCGATAATTAGGTTTACTTAATTCAGGTTGCACTTTTTAAATGATTACTCATAATTCATACTTAAAAACTTTGATAGCATAATTTTAAGTAAAAAACTTTTCTTATGCTATACTTTGAAATTAGGATGAACGATAGTTTTATTTTTATTAGTGCACGCTAATTAGGGTTCCAACGTTATTATTCATCTTACTTGATTCTCAATTAATAACTTAGGATGGATACTTCTTCATTCAATATGATATTCACTCTTTCAGACTAATACTTTGGGTTATGGTAGATGATTAGTAAACTATACTTCTTTAGGTTGATCAAATCTAATCAATATCTCTTTTCTTTCTAAGCCAAATACAGAGAAGATCGTTTTGAAAAGCTTCCATCGCATCCTTCCTTGTAGATCGACCCGTCTCGCCCTTACTACACGATTACTTTGAAACGAGACTAAGATTTTCTAAACTCTTTTCTTACTATTTTCCCGTTTCAATCAGCGGCCGGCTGGCGCCGGCACCGGAGCTGGGCACGGGCTCGGGCTCGGGTTCCCTACCCGGTCCGATTCTTTTTGAACCGGGTCTTACGGGTATGTGTTACAACGGATCGTACCCGCTCCGCCATCCAGATCCGAACCGAATCAGTACAACGGCTGATAGAAAAAACCGTCGCGAACAGTTGGGTGGTTTCTCTCTGAAACGAACCATTGCAACGGTTCAGACCGAACCGTTGCAACCGTTCGGTTGCGTTTGGACGAATCTACCCCTCCCAGAGTGCTATAAATAACGCTCCGTTTCTCTCAAACAGAACACAACAAATACAACAAAACACACAGAAAAGGAAAAGGAAAGCTAGTTCCTTCCTCTGCATTCTAAAGTGGGACTTCCAACAGGAAGTTTGAATTCTGCAACACGGATTCCGAAGTGACTTCCACCAGATTCGTTATGAAAGAAGGCTCAGAAAATTCAGCAGATTCTTTAATAGAATTGTTGTCTGAATCTGTGACTTCCAAAGAAATATTCTTCTACCTTCCTCCTTTCTCTACAGTGGGTGTTCCTCCAAAGTAAAGACAAATATTCTCTCTGAAATTTGTCTTGGTCCTGCTGCTTTGATAATCCTGTGAAGGTACTGGTTAACTACGGTTCGACTGTACGATGATTTGGTAGTGCTATCCAAATACCGTGAAGGAGTGTTGTATCTTAGGAGACCAGCGTCCAGTAACCCGTTGCACCGTAGCGGGGAACGTAATTGTTTTAAGGAGATTCGCTATAAGCGTACCTCACTCCAAGTATTGTATCAGTGAATTAACTTTCTTTATACATGGGTTATACTGAAATTCAGTATATTGAGACTAAATCATAACCACTCTAATTAGTGTTTAACCAAGGAAGGTAACTGAAAGGCGGTTCTTTAATTAATGAACGTTTTATTGAACGAAAAACCTCCCACCTGATATTCACCTACCTGGCCAATTAGATCGGTGATATTAATTAGTTGTCAGATTGATCCTAGTAACTAACAGCGACGCCAAGGGGGCACGTGCCTCCGGCTCCATCAGAAAAATGCTCTTGGCTTTTGATTTGTGCCCTCCCAGTCTTGTCCGAAAAAAGCTCAGTTCTTTAAGAGATGTCGGCAGTTAATGACACACTCGATCTGTTATTTTAAACTCCTGTTTTTGAAATCTTAACTCTGCCACTGATAGTACGGTACCGTGCACAACAGACACGAGCTAGGTTCAAATATACTTTGGTGTTTGAGATTTCTTCTACCACTCATTTTTATTTTTATTAGTCAAAATACAGCCATAAACAGAAAATAGGCACTTTATAAACACTTGAGTAATTTCCCCTTTAATATGCAAGTATAAAAGATGCAAATACATTTCTTTTTAAAAAAAAAAAAAAAACAAGAACATGCGCATACAACTATCCAACAGCTCCAAAGACCAAAGTAGATCTTAGATTTTAAATTCTCGGAAGTCCTGGCTGAAATGCTTGCTTCGGCAAAGCATTCTGTTCCTTCTTCAAGTTGCGGGGGGTTGATGGACTGACATGACTTGCAAGCATCGATCAGTCAACTTAGAGTTACCGGCTGATTGTGATTGAGTGGGAGATTAACTCTACTCCTCCCGTCGGAAAATAGTAGTTTTTTTTTTTATTCAAAGTTTTGCATGAAACTAGTTGTCTTTTTTTAAATTTAATATTAATTTTAGCAATCTCAACGCTACTTTTACTATTTTCTATATAGATTGTGAAATAACCCTTATTTTTTTCTTTATAACAAAAATGTCACTCTTTCTAACAAAAAGTGTAATTTCAAACAAAGACAAAATTGAAAAGGGGTAATGATTTGAGAGTCAATCAATTTTTTTTAATTGGGGTGCCTGGTCAAAAAACAACCACAAAATATGGACAGAGGGAGTATTAATCTAGGGGCTGCTTGGCTCGTTAAGGATTCGTGAGGAAAAAGGAAAAAAAGAAATCTGGCACACCTGTCGCTTTCTCGCGTAAACGAGCACAATACGATGGCGAGTGTCAGAAATTCAATGATGTCAGCTCTCTTTAGGATTCGTGAGGAGTATTAATCTAGGGGCTGCTTGGCTCGTTAAGGATTCGTGAGGAAAAGGAAAAAAGAAATCTGGCACACCTGTCGCTTTCTCGCGTAAACGAGCACAATACGATGGCGAGTGTCAGAAATTCAATGATGTCAGCTCTCTTTCGTTGCGAAATCAGAGAAAGGGGAGATTGGAGGGCCGCGTTGGGTTTTTGTGCCCCCTCCTGCAATCATTATTTTTCTCAAAGCTTTACAAAACAAACGATAACAGGAGAAATTGTTGATGTGATGAGACTGCTGATGATGGAGGAGAAATCACGCAAACAAACGTGCCCTAAATGATGGAGGAGAAATCAAAAGTCCAACAACTTGATAACTTGTATGTTTTCAATTCATTTATTCTTTCTAGGAAAAGAAAAAAAAGGGGAAAGGGGAGGTAAAATAAAAAATTCAAAATATTTCCCTTTGTTTTTTTTAATAATCAATCTCTACTCACATTTTTCTTATTTCCTAAAAGATTATCTAGGATTTCCTTTTCTTTTCATAATTAATAGGAGTAAGTGGTATATTTTGATTTTTGTTTCTATTTTTTCTCTAAAAATGTATTGAGTGGTGAGTAATACCTTACATACTCTTTAAAAATAATTTGATGATTTGATAAGTTAAAAAAATTGTTGTATTCTCACAATGTTTTTTCTATCTTCCCTCTTTAAACTTGTAAATATTAACTTTTCAAAAAGTATTAAATCTATTTTTGTCCGAATAAACATAATTTATTGTTCCACAATTTGAATACGAAAATGACCATTATGCATTATATTGAATTTATCTCATTGCGTTAGTATTAGATTCGTGTGTATGACTGTGGGGAGAGAGAAAAGAATAAAAAGTTAGAGGATGGAGTTTTTGAATGATAAGGCAGAGGATTGTCGACTGTCGCGTCCCGATCCCACGGATATGGAGGCACTATTGCGATGTACATACGCGTGGCGATAGTACCATCACGTATGTACGCTAAGCATCAGTACAATACTGAAATCAGAGTACAAAAAATATGTGGTAATATATATTCCAACACAAAAGTATAAGTACTCACTCATCACAAACTGTGACATAATATTACATAAGTATTACATCATCAGGAAGTACAAAAGTAGACTGTACATGTTACAAAAGATAAGAACTCACGAGCTGAAAGAGAGAATCTCGCGAGCTGGGCAAGACAGGATGAAGCTATGGCTGATTCGCCTGCTCCTCAAAGAAGGTCTGGTCCTCAACTGAAGGGTCTACCTCAGTCTAAACTGCAAGATCTGAACATGCAAATTCAGGGTTGTTAGTAGACAACCCAGCGGTGTAAGAAGAAACCAAATGGTAAGTAGTGCATCAGGTCAAGTATTGTATAATCAAATCAGCAAGCATGGAATAACCACAATAAATGGTGAAATATGAAAATGACATTAAAATTCATGTGGCATGAAACAAAAGAAAGTGTAGCAGGTCAAGTGTTATGTACTCAAATCAGCAAGCATGGAATAATCACAATAAATGACAAAATATGGAAACGACATTAAAATTCATGCGGTATGAAGTCAATTATCAAGTTATTATTAAGACTCGTTCAATTTGTATGATTCGGTATATGTCCCATACCATATACCTCCGCACACAAGTCGAGCGAGGTTGGTTATTGGAAACTGATGGGGATCAACGAATCAAGTTTAGCCCGTGCATGCCCGAGATAATGATCCAGGAGTATCCGGTACTGAGACGGAACGTACCCCTAGGTACCGGGTCTTACTATATGCCCGTAGGACTTAGAATATGCCTGAACAGGAATAGGGTATCACTGTTCCCCAAAGGAATATACCTAGGAGATTACGGCACACCTGGAAGGAGGCAGGGAAGTAAGGGTGCCGGTACACCCCACGGAAACACCGGGTGGACTCCAGGTCGAATCCTAAGAATTAGTTGTACAGCATTTATATGGCCACCATAAACACAGAAACTATATCGGTACCCATCAATTTTTCCCGTCCTGGTGTAAGTTGTTCAATTATTACATACTGTCAAGTGATAATATCCACAGGGTATTCACAGTAGTCCAATATCCATGGTTATTCTATTACGGGGATCAACAAGAGTGTAATATCAGGGGTCTCCCTTTTCTTAGGGGTTCAAGTATACAGGAGTTCAAGAGTACAGGAGTTCAGGAGTACCAAATGCCTGGTAGTAATATAATAATCATGCCAAGTTCCCGTAAAAGTGATAATCATGAATAGGAAATATAATACAGTTGTAATAGTAAGTCAAATGTCACAACATCAGGTCAAGTGTACTAGTACCAATGGAACGCATGTCAAGTGATTGATAGCATGTCAATTATCAAGTGTCATATATCAGGTGTTGGGTATCAGGTGTCAAGTGATAACATGTCAAGTACCGGTATTAGATATCAAGTGTCAGGGTTCAAGTGTCAACTATAACATGTCAAATACCGATGTCAGATATCAAGTGTCATGAATCAGATGTCAAGTATAACATATCAGTGTCAGATAATTAACACGTCAGTGTCAAGGGAGTTGAATACAGTTACAACATCATATATCAACTTGTATAGCGATGTATCATGTATCAAAAGCTACAATAACAATTATTAGGCATGTAACAGTAGTAATAAGACATTCACATGTCAATATATCATGCAATAAACGCTAAAGTAGTAGTCACTAAATATGAATTGATGATAACAAGAAACGTGCCTAAAACCGGAACGCAATACCGAGTTAAAATTCGGGAAATTCACGAACACGTATGAGCATGCTACCAATTCATATATTAATATATATATTATATATTAGAGAGAGAATGAGAGAGAGAGAGAGATAGGAGAGAGAGTAGAATTAGTTAGAGAGAGAAGGAGGCTAAGAGAGAGAGAGAGTTATATGGGAGAGAGGGGGGAGTGTGTGTTGGATAAGGTGGGGTAATTAGGAAATGAAGGAGAGGGTAAAAGTGAAAAGAAGGGGAAAAGGAAAGGAAGAAAAGAAAGAAAGAAAGGAGGAGGGAAGAAAAGAAGAAAGAAGAGGGGAGTGGGAAGGCAGCCGGCGGCCAGGCCGGGGACGGCGGCGCCGCCGGAGGGGGGCGGCGTGGCCTGGGCCGGGGGAGGAAGGAGGTGGGCTTTGGTTGTTTGTTGTTGATGTTATTGTTGTTGTTGTTATTGGTGGTGGTGGTTGGTGGTGGTTGAAATCACCTAGAGGGGGGGTGAATAGGTGATGGCTATATGAAATATGGCAATAATGTGGAATTAAAATTCTACTTAACAATTAGCTCAATTAAAAAGACTTGCAATGTAAAAGACAATAAATAGTGTAAGAATTAAAGAGAGTTAGAGTTTAGAGAAAATTGAGCAAACGCAAACACGAGGATATGTTTCCGAGGTTCGAGCCACGCTCTACGTCGCCGCCTTAACACTTGAAGGATTTCCACTATTGTTGATCCCACTAGATCACCAATACAAGGACACACTTGTCCGATCTCTCGTGATGCCGCAACACCACCCGGAGCACACTCGCTCGCTTGAGGCCGATGCCTCTACAACTTCGCTCAAGAAGAAAGATGATCACACTTGATCACAAATAGCTCACTTAGCACAATCCTATAACCAAAATGTAGAAGTAGAACTTGGGATTGTGAAGTGCAAAACTAGAGTGAAGTAGAGGAGTTAGCTTCAAGAGGGTGTTTGAAATTTAGGCTTTTGAAATCTTTTGCTAAAATGAAAGCTTGAAAAATCACTTGTAAAATTGTTGTGAAAATTGTTGTCTTATCATGTTCAAGTGACCACCTATTTATAGGGGATGGAAGGCAGGGTAAAACTGGTGGAGAAATTCGTTGGGTGAAGATCCCAACAAAAACAGTCAGAAAAAATATAGCTGTTGGAGTCTGTCAGAATTTCTGACAACTGCCGGTCGACCGGGTCGGTCGACCGCCAACGGTCATATTTCTGACCGTTGGGGGACATCGGTCGACCGTCCCGGTCGACCCAAACAAACAGAGAGCACTGTCAAGTGCCCGGTCGACCCGAGCGGTCGGCCGACGTGCATATATGCACAGCGTGCATGTCGGTCGACCGGCCTCTGTCAGGTCTGATAAAACAGACTCAGCAGAAACCAGAAAAAGGAAATGGGTTTTGATTTTAAGGTTTAAGGATCTTTATAAAAGAGGTACTAGACTTATTAAACCTAAGAGTATGATCATAGATCAATACTCAAACATGTTATATCATTTTGATAGAAAAATCCTTTTAACAAAAACTTGTTTTTCCAAAAATCGTTTTTCCAAAACTTGATATTTCTAAAACTAATTTCCAAAACATGTTAACTCTAAAACCTAAGTTGGAAATAATCTGAAATAGAAATTCTTTTTGAAGCCATGAAGCAAACTAAAATGTGTGTGAGTGACAATCCCATAAATCTACTTCTAACATCTAGGTTTTTGACAAAAAGTCTAAAAGAAAAGTAAAATACAAATCTTGGTCTTTTCTTCAATGTCTTGGTTCCGAAGCTTTCTATTGTGCTTGGCTTGAGAATGCAAATCTTTAGCAGCGTCCAAACTTGTGAGTCTTGATAGTGGAGCCGTCAAATCAACTTGTTTTGAACGTGAAATTCTTTTAAACAAAATTGTTAAATACATAACTAAATATGGTTTGTTATCATCAAAATATTCATCGCGATATTGGGCTAATGGCCTTTGGGCCAACAATCTCCCCCTTTTTGATGATGACAAAGCATATATAGTTATTACAAATATTTTGGGTAGAGACTTCAAGTGAAGCTCCCCCTCAACACATGCATATTATAAAAACATACTCAGGCATAGATAAATGACACAAATAGTAAAACAAACACAAGTCCATGCCAAAAATAACTCATGCAATAAAAGATAATCATGTTCATACATAAAGAGAAACACATGTTCACAACACAAGGGTACATGTCCACCATACTAAATATCAAATCAAAAGATGTCCAAACACAAAATACTAGTACACAAATATAAGTCTTTCTCAACAATAACTCTCCCCCTTTTTGACATCATCAAATAAGGGGAAATCACTCAGCACCACCAGCATCGTCGTCCTCCTCATCATCGTCTTCCTCAGACGAGCTCTCTGCAGCAGCACCCTCAGCCATCTTCTCATCACCATCATCGTCTTCCTCTGAAGAAGAAGAAGAAGCTGCTGCCTCCTCTGGATCAATGCCTGCGATACCTGGCTGTGGAGGTGGAGCCGCAGAAGGATCTCTGGCAGGAAATGGAGGACCGGAGGATGGAAGTGGTCGGGCAATAGACGTGGGATCAGGACCAAGCATATTGAACTTCACAAAGAGTGCCTCAAATTGCGAGTCCATGTATCTCATGGAGTCAGCAAAGTAAGACATATCATTGCGAATTCCCTGAAAGCGCAAGTCCATATCCGCACGAAAGGCTGCATCTCGCTGCTCGATTCAAGATTGGTGCTCCTGGATCTGAGAGCGAATCTCAGAAGAAATGAGAGACTGAAAATCAGGAGATATAGATGGCCCGGGAGCAGAGGAAGTCCCTGGGGCAGAAGAGGACCCGGGGGCCGAAGATGACCCTGGAACAACAGCAGGAGGAACAGGAGCCTGCTCAAGAGCGTGACGACGCATCTGAGCTTGCATCCTCTTCAAAAGAACGCTGTCTAAGTTCACAGCGAGTTGAGAAGGACTCTCTGAAGATAGATCAAAACCTAGTCTCTGAAGAAGATAAGTGATAAGCATCCCATAAGGCAAGTGCCTACCAGGCATGCGGATCTGATCTGAGGCCATATGAGTAGCAATGAAATGTGAAAAATCAATCTTAATGCCTTTCAGAAGGCAATAGATGATTAGAGGAACTGGACCCCTGGCATTGCTATACTCACCAGATTTTGGTAAAATATTGTAAAAGATAAATTTAGCAAGAATTTGAGAGGTGAGGGTGAACTTGTTAACCTTCTCATTTCTTACTAAACCAGGGTTGTCATCCCCGTGAATCAAGGTGGAAGCGGTGAGCGCAGACTCACCGTCCGGATATTCAAAATCATGGAGATCAAAGGTATAGACATCAACTCCTCCACAGGAGAGATGTAACAAGTCAGCAAATTGTCCTAGAGGGATGTCAATATCTCTCCCTAGAACTCGAGATCTAACTCGATTTCCTCGAAAGCATAATTGGAATAGAAGTAATGCACTAGGGAGGTGTATACTGGTTCCCTAATGGCCATAAACTGGTCCAATGAATTTCTTCTCAGGATGCGAGGGATGTTGAGATGTTCAAAATCTTTGAGAATAACACATCTCCCTGAAATGACTGATTTCTTAGAAAGTTGGATGAATCGATTTTCAGCAAGGTCATTAATGAAAGGACGTTTAGGTTTAGGGGTGGAGGATGAGGAAGGAACCACAGTTTTTCCTTTCTCACTCCTAGATCATTTAGACATTTTGGTGAAAATGGATGATTTTAGGTTAAATAGTTAGGGCTTGATCTAATCAACAAGGAAACCTAAAGGTCTTGACAATGGTATGAAGAACTTAAAACTAGATATCAAGAACAACAGAAAAATGTGATTTTTACCTGAAATAAGAATCACAAACCCTAGATCTGAGAGGACTTCGAATTTCTTCGAAATAGACGGAGAAGAGGCCCTGAAACTGAAGATCCAACACCAAGAGAGGGAATCAAACTCGGATTATGAAGGAATTTGAGTGGATTTGAGAGTTTGAAATTTGAGAGAAAGAGGGGAAAGAAATCGCCGGTTGAAAGTGAGAGAGAGTGAGAGAAACAGTGTTATAAATAGACAGATTAGGGCATGAAATCGACGCACAATCGACCGGGTCGGTCGACCCAAAAATCCCGAGAGCTCTGTAACTTAGAGCGGTCGACCGGGTCGGTCGACTCAGAAAACCCGAGAGCACTGACAGATCCAGCGGTCGACCGCAGCGTCGGCCGGCAACAGAGAAGAATAAAAGGCTATTCTTCCAGGCGAAGTCGGTCGACCGGGACTCAGAGCCGGTCGGCCGACTTTGCCAAAAACCTGTCAACAGCAAATGCCCTTAAAAAAATTTAAAAGGAAATTTTAACAAATAAGTAGGATATATTTAACATACAAGATTACAACAATATGTTTTTAAATCTTCATTAAGTTATCATATCAACCAAAAATTCACACAAGACATTTTATTTATTTTTTTCATACAAAAACAAAGTTTTTAGAGATGTTGAAGCCGAATACCCGGTGAAGGGTTCTGAACTTCATCCTTTTGATTCCTCATGAATGAGTTGAGGTGCGCAATTGCCATCTCTAATGTATTTGCTTTGAATATGAAATTTTTACAAAATTTATTTCTAGTTTTGAAATACAATGTGTATATATAGATATATAATCTAGGCTAGACATGTGGACATTCAATAAATATGGTATAAAAGACAAGATATCAAAATTAAAACATGGCATATACACAATCATGATAGAGATGTAGGTTTACACTAACATATATCAATGTAGCATAAAAGTAAACTAACAATCCTATACATTTGTATATATAATCAAAATTAAAAACTTTTAAATGGAGAGGTTACCAAACGAGGGCAATCTCCAAAATAGGTGCCTCCATGATAGCGATGCAAGCGCGATGTGTTCTTTGAGCCTTATTGCATCCACCACCCGGGCACCGTCTCCCCCTAAGTCTTGGAGGATGAAGATCCACCTGTATCATTTAAGTTTGGTGGGTCTTTTGGTACCCATAATTTCTTGGGTCCTATAGGGTTAGTACCGGGGCGAACCCAAACATGTTTACTTGGTATATTATGTTTAGCATAACAAAATTTTTCTAAATGGCCTTTGCGGCCACAATGCGTGCAAACATAAATCCTACCACTACTATACATAAAAGCATGCTTATGTGTGTGTTCATGTTTCCGTGCATGTTTATGGTGAGTGTGTTTCCCTTAGGTTACTCCTTTGGAAAACCTAGAAGCAAATTTATTTAAATCAAAAGCACACTTCTTTAAAGTATTATCTAAAGTTTCAACACGTTTTTGAATTTCCAAATATTCATTTTTGTTGAGAGTTGAAATGGGAGTTTTTCCTTTACAAGATATTTTATATTTTTCAAAATCAATTTTCATTTTCTCAAAAGCATTAGATAAATCATTTTTCTCTTTTACAACAATATCAAATTTGTTTTTCAGTAAATCATTTTCCTTTTTCAATTTTTTATTTTGAGATTGTGAAATCTCATACCTATGTTGTAATTCTTCGAAAATTAAGCAAGTTCATCCATGGTTAGCTCATCATCATCAATAGAGTTTTCTAAGCATACCTTTGTTGTATCCTCACCTTGTGCCATGAAACACATATGAGCGGCGTCGATCTCCTCCTCGGATTCCGACTCCGTGTCATCCCAAGTGGCCACCATTGCTCTTTTCTTCTTTGGGACATTCTTGGAGGTGGTAGCTTGGAGAGCGGGGCAATCCGCAATGAGATGTCCGATCTTCTTGCAATGAAAGTAAGGACCGGGTTCTTCTCTTTTCTTTTCGAATCTTCCTTGAGGTTTCCCTCTCTGAAAGTTGCTTTGCCTCCCCTTCTTGTAGAACATTTTGCCCACCTTCCGGATGAGCATGACAAAATCCTCATCGCAATCTTCCGATGAGTCATCCTCTTCATGGATGGTTGGAGTGGCTTTGAAGGCGAGTGCTTTCTTCTTTGGCGCCTCCCTTTCTTCTCTTACTTTCATCTCCATCTCATGTGTCTTGAGATTTCTGATGAAACCGGAGAAGTCCATCTCCTCCCTATCGTTCAGCTCCTTGAGGGTGGTTGCCTTTACTTCCCATTCTTTGGGAAGAGCTCTAATGACCTTCCTTATCTTTTGGTCATTGTCGATTGCGTCACCTAAAGAAGATAAGGCATTAGTAATCTTGGTGAAACGCGTGAGCATGTCATCAATGCTCTCATTATCAAACATATAGAAATTCTCATATTGAGAACGCAACAAGTCAATCTTAGATCTTTTGACTTGTGACGTTCCCTCATGAGTCACAATTAAAATGTTCCAAACTTCAAATGCGGATTTGCAATTAATGATGTGAGATAGGTCATCCTCATTTAGAGCTTGGGTCAAGGCATATTGGGCTCTAGCATTTGCTTCATAGTCCTTGGTGGTGTCCTCGGACCATGTTTTCTCATCGGTGAGAGGTTCTATAAATTCTTTTGTTATGGCCCTAGCAACCCTAACTCCTAGGGACTTAAGGATAGGTTCATCTTGACTTTCCAAATGGGAAAGTTCAAGCCATCAAATTTGGATGGGGACTTGATGCTAGAAAAATCAATGGATGCCATGAAAACAAATGAAGAATGCACAACAAATATAAATGCACAAAAAGATATAGCCAAATATAAGGATCTCCCTAAGGTGGTTAAACCAAATCAAGGGTTAGGCTCTGATACCAATTGAAATCACCTAGAGGGGGGGTGAATAGGTGATGGCTATATGAAATATGGCAATAATGCAGAATTAAAATTCTACTTAACAATTAGCTCAATTAAAAAGACTTGCAATGTAAAAGACAATAAATATGCAATAATTAAAGAGAGTTAGAGTTTAGAGAAAATTGAGCAAACGCAAACACGAGGATATGTTTCCGAGGTTCGAGCCACGCTCTACGTCCCCGCCTTCACACTTGAAGGATTTCCACTATTGTTGATCCCACTGGATCGCCAATACAAGGACACACTTATCCGATCTCTCGTGATGCCGCAACACCACCCGGAGCACACTCGCTCGCTTGAGGCTGATGCCTCTACAACTTCGCTCAAGAAGAAAGATGATTACACTTGATCACAAATAGCTCACTTAGCACAATCCTATAACCAAAATGTAAAAGTAGAACTTAGGATTGTGAAGTGCAAAACTAGAGTGAAGTAGAGGAGTTAGCTTCAAGAGGGTGTTTGAAAATTTTGGCTTTTGAAATCTTTTGCTAAAATGAAAGCTTGAAAAATCACTTGTAAAATTGTTGTGAAAATTGTTATCTTATCATGTTGAAGTGACCACCTATTTATAGGGGATGGAAGACAGGGTAAAACTGGTGGAGAAATTCGTTGGGTGAAGATCCCAACAAAAAAAGTCAGAAAAAATATAGCTGTTGGAGTCTGTCAGAATTTCTGACAACTGCCGGTCGACCGGGTCGGTCGACCGCCAACGGTCATATTTCTGACCGTTGGGGGACATCGGTCGACCGCCCCGGCCGACCCAAACAAACAAAGAGCACTGTCAAGTGCCCGGTCGACCCGAGCGGTCGGCCGACGTGCACACATGCACAGCGTGCATGTCGGTCGACCCGAGCGGTCGACCGGCCTCTGTCAGGTCTGATAAAACAGACTCTGCAGAAACCAGAAAAAGGAAATGGGTTTTGATTTTAAAGTTTAAGGATCTTTATAAAAGAGGTACTAGACTTATTAAACCTAAGAGTATGATCATAGATCAATACTCAAACATGTTATCTCATTTTGATAGAAAAATCCTTTTTAACAAAAACTTGTTTTTCCAAAAATCGTTTTTCCAAAACTTGATATTTCTAAAACTAATTTCCAAAACATGTTAACTCTAAAACCTAAGTTGGAAATAATCTAAAATAGAAATTCTTTTTGAAGCCATGAAGCAAACTAAAATGTGTGTGAGTGACAATCCCATAAATCTACTTCTAACATCTAGGTTTTGACAAAAAGTCTAAAAGAAAAGTAAAATACAAATCTTGGTCTTTTTTTCAATGTCTTGATTCCGAAGCTTTCTATTGTGCTTGGCTTGGGAATGCAAATCTTTAGCGGCGTCCAAACTTGTGAGTCTTGATAGTGGAGCCGTCAAATCAACTTATTTTGAACCTGAAATTCTTTTAAACAAAATTGTTAAATACATAACTAAATATGATTTGTTATCATCAAAATATTCATCGGGATATTGGGCTAATGGCCTTTGGGCCAACAGTGGTGGTGGTTATAGATGGCGGCGTTGGGGAGTTGGAGGAGGAGGAGATGGGGGTTGGGTAATGGGAGTGGAGAACTTGAGGAATTTAAAGGTGAATTTTGGAGGAGAAAATGAAGTTAGAGTGATGGGTTTTGAGAAAATTGGAGAAGATAGTGTGGAGTATGGAGAGGAGGGAATTAGGTAATAGAAGTGAGGAGGTTGGGCGGATGGTGGCACCGGCTAGGGGGTGGCGGCGCTGGTGGAGGCGGCGGTGTTTGATGGGAAAATTTTGGGAAAGCGTGTAAATTCTTTATTTGACTGTAAAGAAAGTTACAAACAACAATTAAATTTTCGATTACAAGAGAGAAGATATTCAAGCTCAAATTTTCTCTTTGTTTAATGATGGGTTCTTGATGTGGCTGTGGAAAGTAAATCTTATTTTTCGTTGACCGGGTGAGCATCACAGTTTTTTGGGAATCTTCTATTCGGACTGTGGATGGAGTAGTACAGCTCCTGTCCAATAAAATCTCAAGGAGATTTGAGGCAAAAGCAAACTTATACTCAGTAAGTTGTTAGAAGAGTTGAACTCTTAAGTTTTTCACAGCTAGAAGCTCTGATCGAGATTCTCCCCTATCGACCCCTGTTCAGTAACAAACTGAGCTATTTATAGGGATTTCAGGGGTAAAACTGTCCCCTAGAAACCCTCCATAATGGGGGTTAACTCCCTCATTACGTGGACAGTAATTGACCCAGTAATGAAGACAGTTATAACAGAGATGCAGGGTTCCTCTATAGTTGAAATGTGGGCTTCGGGCCTCGCGTTTAGCCGTTAAAGTAACGCTTGAGCATCGTATTTGATTGAAATGTGAGCTTCAAATTTTGCATCAAGCTTTATGTGAGACACAGGTTTTGGGCCCTGCGTCTTGGTCATTCGGTGAAGTAGAGACGCGGGTTTCGACCCTCGCGTCTTGGTACTACAATAATGCTGAGACGCGGCTTTGCGTCTTGGGACTGCACTAGTGATGCTGAGACGCGGCTTTCATGTCTTGCATCTTGGGACTGCACTAGTGGCTATGATTAGCCTTGTGTCTAGAGTTTGGACTCTACTTTCTGATGACTTGTCCTCAGTAATTTTTGAACAATCTACAGAACTCCCTCCAAAATTTTTGATATTCTGCGGTTGACTGGGATAGATTTTGAAATACTTTGGACTCTAGTTGAATTCATACTTCTTATGATTGGACTGACAATCATTTGAGATACTCTGAGCTTGATCCTGTCTGAAATGTGGTCTTCGTGAGTGTATTGTAAAACCCTTTGAAGCTGTCAGAGATGATCGTGGTGAGTGTCTAGATACGCAGTTCAGAGCTCCTACGCAGTCCAGACCTCCTCGGTGCCCTGAGCTGGTTGTTGGTGTACTATTAAACTGAGGGTAAACAGTCGTCTGCTTGTGCCAATGTACTATTGAACTGAATGCAGAAGAGAAGACTAAATGTAAGTTTTGTAGACGCAGAGGTCATGTTGCTTCAAAGACCCAGTCCTCATTCGAAGTGGAGTCACGTCTCTTACTTTGCTGAAGAGACGCGACCTTTGAAGGGACGCAATCTTTGAAATGAAGACGCGACTCTCACTCTATTGAATAGACGCAACTCTTACTTTGCTGAAGAGACGCGACCTTTAGAGGGACGTGGTCTTTGAAGTGAAGACGCAGCTCTCACTCTGTTGAATAGACGCAACTCTTACTTTGCTGTAGAGACGCGACCTTTGGAGGAACGCGACTTTGTTAAACGCGAGACCCGCGTTCTGGGTGTATGTCACGTGTCTGGCGGAGTTGAGGGGACGTCTTTCCCTTAATGCGTGAAATTCGCATCCATTCAAGACGCGTGCCATGCGTCGGGCGAAGATTGGGCCTAAAGACCTGCGCCGCGTATCTCTGTAGATCACTGTGCCTATAAAAAGATAACAGTCTTTCAAGGGTCATTATTAGATCCTTCTTCTTCTCTGCTGAGCCTTGTGTCCAGAATTAAGAAAAGCTTAAAGCTTTTTCCACTTTCCTTTGTCCTAACACCGATTTCATGGTTAAAATTGCACCAAAGACCAAACATGTTGCCTCGTCCTCGAGCGCTGTCGCTACAGAGGCTCAAATGGGTGGTCCTTCCATGCAGGAGGCCCCCATTTCAGGTAATTAAACCATCTGAACTGGTTTCCATCATTAAAGGGTCTTAAAAAGTTTTCTTAACTCTTAATTCTCTTTTGAATATGAACCCCCAATGTGAGGCTCATGCCCGTGTTTATTTTCAGACGCGGCTCTTGTGCTGGTTTGCAAGACACGGGTTTGACGACTTCCACGTCTTTGCCTCATTAGCTTGGGTCTGTGTCTGTTTGTTGAATGTGGGCTTCGTTGAGCCTTGCGTTTTGACCCAATACTCAGAATTTCTCTAAGTGAGGAAGGTTCAGACACGGACATCATGTGATCCTCACGTCTTTAAGGTTAGACGTGGGTTTCAGAGTCTCGCGTCTAAGTCCAACACTTAGAAAAATTTCTAAGTTATGGATTTTAAACTGCGGGCTTCATACGAACCTCGCGTCTTTGAGCTGAGACGCAGGTTTTGCTGATTTTCGCGTCTGGATTCATTCTCGTGTTCGAGTTTCAAACACTTAGTCATTTTCTTTTAGATTCTGACTAAGTGTTGTCTTCTTTGCAGTGCGATATTGTTCTAGCCTTTTGTCCAAGAAGTGCCACTTTGGACACATAGGTAGCGCTGATCCGAATTTGACCTTTCGCTCCAGAGGACTACTCCTGTGACCACTGGTAAGTCAAAGGAGCGAAAGGACAGGATCAGTAAGGCCAGTATGCTAACCCTTCGGGAGATCATTTCTGATGGGCTATTCGAGTCGGACTCCCATGCTCTGCTGAGAACCCTGTCTTCTTTAGTTAAACGAAAGGAACGCAGCCTTCAAGTCTTGTGAAAGGTCGCGGGCTTATGGATGCGGCCTTTGAGTTTGTGCAAGAACGCGGACGTCAGGACACAGCCTTCAAGTCTTGTAAATGGACGCAAACTTTAGGATGCAACCTCTGAAGCATCACATGCACTATGTCTTAAAGATCTTGTTGGATCTTTTAATACCAAGTCGGCATTGATGGTTGGGGACTTGTGTCGTGGGCATTTCTCAGAGCGACAATCCACATGTCACCTCCGCATTGGATTTGATGTCCATGCAGGCATTAAGGCTGATGATTTTGATTGTTATGCCATTAATTATAAGCCATATGGCTTGCCTATAAATAGGCCTCAGCCTCTTAACAATCCTTTATCTAGACTGTTTTCCTTCGTGAACATGCGCTCTGAAGGATTTCGTCTTGATTGTCTATCTTCCCTTCAAGGGCATGTGTTATGATGAACAACAAACAGTAAGAACTTAAAACTTTCATGCTTTCCTTCAATCTTCTCCGAAGATTATTACTGTCAAGTGATTTTAAGATCAAAAAGCATTGTTTTAAGAGTTTTTACGGCTGTGCCTTGATAAACAAAGTCCAACTTCTAAACCGTGCCTTGACAAATAAAGTCCAACTTCTAGAGAATTCTTCCTCGGTAGGAACTGTCTTTTGCCATGAAATACTCAAGTCTCTCTGAAGTTCTGTCTTCCACGTTCATTGAAAAGATTCTATCTCTTGATTTCCTATTGAAATCTAGTTGACATGTCCCTGTTCTGTAGACGTGCTTTTAAGATTTCTTGATGAAACGCGAGCTTATTGACTTTAAAATCTAAGTCTTAAATTCTTTAGACGCGAGTGTGATAGAATCTGCGTTTGGATCTTGAAATACGAGTTGTGTATATGAAGCTCGCGTTTGGGGTTCTTGACTTAGAGAATTTGAATTCTGCTCTTTTGAGACCTCGGGACGCGAATATGGTGAGCCCTGCGTCTCAGACGCGAGTGTGGCGAACTCTGCGTCTTAGAGTTACCTCAGGCAGTTTTTAAGACCAGCGTCTGCGCTCTTGATTTATGCCTCACGTCTCACATCTCGGATACAAGTTTAAAACTAGACTGCGTTTGGATCCATATTCTCTGCATCGGTTAACTCCGTTTCTGGAGTTCATAACTTCAGTCTCGCGTTTGCGCTTCTGATTTTTTTGTTCCTATCTTTGCAGAATTTTAACCTTCGGGTTTATGTTCTTTGCAGGTTCTGACAGCCTCAGTCAGTCTTCTGTGTCTTTGCTGGGCTCGTGGGAGAATATTTCGATCAGGCAGTTTGTTCGATTGGCGAGCACTAGGAAAGTCAGAATTCCTGTCCATAGGCAAGCTTGGTTCATGGGAGAATATTTGGATCGGCCCGCTTGTTCGATTGGTGGGCACTCGAGGAGTCAGAGCTTCTGTCTATAAGCGAGGAGGATCCGCGTAGTTACTGATATTCGTCAAGGCCTTATTGGACATGACGCACCAGCAATGCCCGGGTTCGTCATGGTCACAGTGGATATGGTGGTGGGTATGGCGGCTTTAAAGGTCACAGGAAAGAGGAAGTCACCAGTAAGGTCTCAGATTCTCCCTTCACCAATCTTACTCAAAGAAGTGACAGCAACGAAAAAACCATGCTCGTTGGATGCCTTTTTAGTAGTGGAGATGCTCATTAAGCGAAGAATTACGGCCCACATCAGTTGGTCGGGTGGAATTAGACTGCTCCCTTGCATTTCGACCTCGAGAAACGCTATTGTTCTCAATTAACGATGAGCTTCAATATTTACATCATGCATTAGGATGTAACGAGCGCCTGATCGGCTCGACACTGATCGATCGTGATATGATCCAGTGGAGAAGAAAGAAACTCTTCTTCGGCGCTCTTCCAAACATCTTGTATTTGAAGCTTTGACCAGAGGTGTATTATTAACCTGATTAGGAGAATTATGACTCTCAAGACGAAAGAAAGTTGATCCGCTATTCCTGGCCGCAGTCAAGAGGACGAACTTTGTGTATCTTTAATGTTTTGAGGAGTGAGTGCAACCTTTCACTGAGTAAGAGGGACTTTTTTGTACTCCTTTGTTATAACACTCAATCTTATTGTATAAGAGAGCGCCTTGAATCACTTTCATACGTTTGAACATCAATAAAAGTGACTTTTTTTTGTCTTCTTATATGTCTTGACTTCCTTTTTGTATTGAAAATCAGACAAATAGAAATGATTTCTTTTTTATTTGTAAGAACTGTGATATTTACTTAGCAAGCAAAAAGAAAATATTAAAATTAGTGTCAGAGGTGTGATATTAACTTGATAGGAGTGGAATAATTTCTGTGGACTTGTCAATCTATAGATGAGGATGGCAAGTGAAACTAGATCCATTGGGGATCTAGAAGAATCTTTACCGTCATAGGTGTGATATTAATTTAACGGATTGAATTAGATCTTATCAGGGTATGGTATTAACTTGACAAGAATGTGAGCTAGAAGTGTGATGTTAACTTAGCTCAATGAGAATTTCAGCTTCATTTGGGAAAACTGAAAACATCACCGTTATAGTGTAGTGTTAAACTTTACAGTGAAGGTAATGCTAGAGGTGTAACGTTAAACTTAGCATTAGTTATCTCTGAAAGTACACCTAGAGGGGGGTAAATTGGTGTAAGGCTAATCTAATGACAAATAATGCGGAATTAAAAAATTAATTGTAGCACACTTAGTGTAACCTAAGAGTGTAGCCGAATTCTCGGTGAAGGGCTCTAGACTATCTCCTCTAAATTCCTCTAAATAAGAGTTGAGGTGCTATTTGAAGCTCTCTTGGTTGAATACAACTATGGACACACACAAGAAATACCAAGCCTATAAGTATGATCCAAGCCTATAAGTATGATATGAACAATATGAAATAATGCAAGGTACAATATAAGAGAGAGTTTAGAGATAGTGGATCAAACGCAAACACCAAGATATGTTTCGAGGTTCGAGCCACTGCTCTACGTCCCCGCCTTCACACAGAAGGATTTCTACTACATCGTCCACACAGGACTACCCACACAGGGAACCTCCACTGAGGATTTGGGTAATACAAACTGGGAGTACATAACTCCTCTCTCCAATAATACAACCTCTACACAAGACGCAAGCACAACACAAATCACCTCTATACTTAGAGGGATGGGCACTTAGCCAAACAAGATTAACCTCACAATAGAGGGATAAGGCTCAAAGTCACAACTCCACAATTATCTCTACACTAAGATGGATATCAACATAACCTCTACAATCACCTCTTACTAGAGGGATAACAACACAATCACCTCTCACTAGAGGGATATCACAAAGTAAGGAGGATTTACAACTCTTGGTGGTATCAACAACCACAAACCAAGTTTCTCACAAAATTGATCCTAATAGATAGGATAGATAGATAGCTCAAGTGTGAGAAAATAAAGAGTTTGAAAAACAAAATCACAAAGAAAAACTCTTGGAAAAACTTCTAAATATCTATAGAAATAAAGAACAAAAATCAATTCTCAAAGACTCTATTTTTCTTTGAATTTTTCAATCTTTTAAAACAAATAAAGATTAATCTTTTAAACCCAAAAACTCTTTTAAAACTTGTAGCTAAAACACTTAAGAAGATCAGGATTTTTGCTCTTGAAATTGTTATTTAAAACAACCCAAAGAAGTCGGTATTTATAGCCCAAAAATAAATCTGCCCGTTGGCAGCTGCAAAGGGCAATTTTGCCCTTCTTGTCGACCGGGCGGTTGACCGGCCAACGGTCATTTTTATGATCGTTGTGCCACCGTCCGATCGGCCGGTCGACCGGGACCTGGAAACAGAGAGCAGAGCTCTCTGCCGGTCGACCGGGGCTATTTTCAGAGAGCAGAAGCTCTCTGACGGTCGACCGACTCGGTCGATCGGCCTTCCGGCCAAAACAACCGTGCACGTTCATGCACGTCAGTCGACCGACTTCTGCCTCGGTTGAGAATAATTTTAACAATGAGGATCAAGTGTGTAACTCATAATTACCTCCCTGTCATGCACATGTTAAGAAGATTTTCAATTAGGCTCACAAGGCATGGTCGCCCATCCGTCCGCCCTTCGATGGAAGGGGTTTTCAAAAAATAGGATTTTGAAAATAATTTTAACAAGTCTTAAAACTCTTCCAAAATAAAAAAAAAATCACGCAACTAGTTTTATGATAATCTTGAAAACTAGTACGAAATCCTTCAAGTAAGGAATGAAACATGAATATTTTCCATGAAAAACAAGTAAGTTACACGATCATCGACATTCAAAGTCTATAAAGCATATATAAAGCTCATGAAAAAAAAATCATGAGTAAATAAGAATATTGTGAGTATAAGAATCATATAATCACAAAATCATGGGAATAGGCAATAAAGTTGAATATGACATTCCTTTGTAAACTTGAAAACATGAGAATTTAATTTTCATAAAAATAATTCAAACTTCAAGGCATATGTATGTTATGTCCAAACTAGAAGTATACATACATATCCAAATACAATTGAGTCTATAAAGAAATTTTACATGAAATGCAAATGACTCAAGGGTATACATGTATATCTTAAAGTTTTGACAAAATAGACATATACATGAATTTAAACATATGAAAATATGTACAAAATGGGAATACAAGTTTGAAATATATGAATTATCAAAACTAGCCTATACTAGTACATCTAATAGGTACAAATGAGCAATTAAGCACAAATATATAATAATCAATTTGTAGCTCACTAGTTGCACAAATATATACACAAGTTTTAATGAAGGTTACATTTAAACATGTAATCAAAACATGAAGCATAAAATAAAATATAAACCAATATGATCATTAAGCTAAATGCACATGTTTTAGAGCTATGATATACATAATAGTTAAACTAAAGTGAGAACAAAAACAATAATAATCCATATAAACATGGGTGTATCTCAAATACTATATATGTATGTCATAAGTCTAATATCATAGCATATGGAATAATGAGCATTAAAACATGACATGCTAAAAATGAATAATCTAAAAGCATGTAAATATCAATGGGAGTAAGAGATAGTTACCAAAACCAAGATAGCACATCTCTATACCTCCAAATCATGATGGTCCTCCCACCAAACTCTCCTTAAAAGTGATGCATCCAAAATTTTCACCGTTTAGCTCGGAATGCATTCACCTAACGACACTAATGCGTCTCACGTCATGTGAGAGCCCACACCTACATCAAATAAAATACGAGTGAATTTTGGTACCCATACTCTTTTGGGTCTATGAGGGTTGCTCCTTTCCTAACCTAAACAAATCTATTTGCAAAATTTGAATCATTAATTCTATCAAAGCAAAATTTTGTAAGGTGGCCCTTACATTCATAATGTGTACAAGTGTACACATTAGCATACATGGAATCATGTGTGTGAGCATGATGAGCATGTGTATGCCGTGTATGGTGTGCATGCATATGAGGAGCATGTTTCTTGCGAAACATGGATTCCAACCGTGTGTGACACATTGACTCAAAGTGGAGCCCAAATAATCAACAATCTTTTCTAACATGGATATATCATTTTTAATAATGGAAGAAGAGGTGGTTTAGCACCCCGTACCCGGGATACGTACCCAGATACAAGTCCCAAAAATTTTCGACCATATTGCTTAATTTTCTTCCTGTATGTGTTTTTGACTTGTGTTACTTATATTATTGAGTATCGGATCTGGATTCTCAGATATAGAGTAAGCCCTGACCCGGACTGGGAACCCGATACTAACCAGTAGCCCGATTTAACTTTCTGGTAGTTCGATTTGACCGATTTTAATTTCAAAAATTATTTTTTAATATTTAGATTTTTCATGATTTTTTGAAATTTTTCGAAATTTTTCTGCAAAATCTCCAAAACCGGTGTCGGTCAGCATCACTGACTGATTCCAAGATTTTTAGTTTTCAAACGAGTTTGAATTTTTAGAAACAGCTTTCATAGTACGTTTTAGAATTTTATTTTCTATCTAAATACATTTTTTGAGATTTTTCTAAATTTATCAAAATTTGACCGATTCTGGTGTCGGCCGGAATCACCGAAAAATTCTAAGATTTTTAATTTGAAAACTACATCAAATTTAATGAATCCAATTTCACCATGTATCTTAGAATAATATTTTCTATTTTTGAGAATTTTTTGGAACGTTTCTGAAACAGTCAAATTTTCGCCTTATTTAAATAATAATATTTTTACCGGCGATTTCTTTTCTTGCTTTTCCCTCCTCTACTTTCCTTACTTTATACTATCAGAAATTATAATAAATAAATTAGTTAATAATAAAAATTTTAAACTATATATTTTTTTCTTATTTTTTTAATTTTCTTTCTTTTCTTTCTTTTTCTTTTCTTCACTTTGATTTCTCCCCCCATAATTAACGGTTTGATCCTTGCCAAGCCGCCCCTACCGCCGACAGCAGTAGGGCTGCTACCGCAGCCCTATCACCCCTCCCCTAACCATCAATCCATTCCTCTCATCCTCTATTAAACCACCAACACCACCATTCATTTCAAAGAAAATCCAAATTAAACTTCATCTCCTTCAAACCACATAACCCACTCACGCATCCTCTCATGGCCGCCGCCTCCACCTTCACCACTGCCGCCGTCAGCCACTCCTAGGCCACCCAACCAACTCCCCAACATCTCCTCTTCATACCACCATCTCCTGCAACCTCCAACAACCTCCCACCACCACCAATTTCACCAAAACCCACCTCCATTACCACCCTTTCTTCTCCAAAATTCACCATCCCCTCCACCAAATTCTCCACTCCAATCAACTCAACATCATCTCCTCCTCCTCCTCTAACTCCCCACCAACTCCAATCATCACCACAACCACCACCACCACCATCTTCCACCACCACCAAAACCACAACCACAACTCCTCCAAACCCAACACCACCTCCCCTCCCCTTGGGGGAGGCGCGCGCGCGCCCACCACCGCCGGCCGCCCGACGGCCTCCCTCCACTCCTTCTTTCCTTTCTTTCTTTCTTTTATTTCAAATCCCTTCATTCCCTAAATAAACACTCATATTTCCCTCATTCCAAAAATATCCCTCCCTCCATTACCTTATTACTTCACTATATTTACAAACCTACCCCCTTTCATTTTAACTCCTATTTTTCTTTTAAAAACACCTTATTTTCTCTCTTCTTCCTACAACTTTCTCTCTCCTCTCTCTCCTCTCTCTTTCCCTCTCTAATATTTATATAAATATTTATAATTATATATTTTAATATACAACTACAGGCTAGTGGATTCCTCGTGCGTATCGCCGATTTCCCGAATTTTTAACTAGTATTTTACCCTGGTTTCAAGCGAGTGCTTATTACTAATTTAAAAATAATTACCCTAGTATTTATAACATGATATTGACATGTGGATATTTTAATATGCCTAACACTTGCTATTGTAATTTTTAGTACATGACTCCATGCTATATTTGACACCGACACTTGCCATGCTATATTTGACACCAATAATTGCCATCCTATATTTGACACCGACATTTGCCATGTTTGACACCGATAATTGTCATGCTATATTTAACACCGATATTTGCCATGCTATACTTGACCCGTGACACTTGACACCTGCACTCGGTATTTACACCGGTTCTCAGTATTTACACCGACACTTGACATGTTACACTTGATATATTATTTATGACTCCGGCACTCGGTATTTACACCGGCACTCGATTTATAGACCCGGTACTGCATCTATCTCATACCTGACACTGACCCTGACACCCGGTATATGATATGCTTTCATGTGATACAAATACCTGGACTTGATATTGTGACCCTTGACCGGACACTACCAGCCCCTGATACCTGTATTATATGACATATTCATGACCATCACTTTTACGGGGAGTTAACATGGTTATTATATTATTATTACCAGATATTTGGTACTCCTGAACTCCTGTACTCCTGTATACTTGAACCCCTGGAATAGGGAGGCTCCTGACATTACTCCTGATATTATACTCCTGTTGACCCCCATGATAGGATAATCATGGATATTGTACATTTATGAATACCCTATGAACATTATTATTTGAGACTCTGTTATACTTAAACAACTTACACCAGGATGGGAGAAATTGATGGGTATCGATATAGCTTCTGTGTTTATGGTGGCCATGCATATGTTGTACAACTTCCTGTAGGACTCGACCTGGAGGCCACCAGGTGTTTCTGAGGGGTGTACTGGCACCCCTACCCCCTTGCCTACCTGTTCGGGTGTGCTATAATCCCCTGGGTATATCCTGTAGGGAACGGTGACACTCTATTCCTGTTCGGGTGTATACTAAGACCTTCGGGCATATAGTGAGTCCCGGTGCCTAGCGGTACGTTCCGGCTCAGTACTGGATACTCCTGGACCGTTGTCCCGGGCATGCACGGGACCCATTCTAAACATGGTTCGTCGTTCCCCATCAATTATCAATAACCAGCCTCGCTTGACTTGTAAGCGAAAGTATATGGCACCGGTTATATACCGAAACATACAAATTGAACGAGTCTTAATAATAACTTGATAATTGACTTAAGGTTACATAAATTTTGTTACTTGCTATTTATGGTAGTCACTCCTTACTTAATAATTTGATTACGTGACATTTAACCTGCTACACTTACTTTATTTCATGATTCACTATTTATTGTGATCATTCTATGATTATTGACTTTGGTACATTATACTTGACATGATGCACTTACTATTATTTGTACTTGCCACTTGGCTTCTTATTGCACTCGCTGGGTTGCCCACTAATAACCCTGAATTTGTATGTTCAGATTTGACATGTTGGACCGAGGTAGACCCATCAGCTGAGGATCAGGCCTACTTCGAGGAGCAGGCGGATCAGTCGTAGCTTCGTACAGTCTTTTCCACTCGCGAGATTCCCTTTTTCAGCTCGTGAGTTCCATCTTTAGTACCTTGTACAGTCTACTTTTGTACTATCTGGTGATGTAATGTAATATTATGTCATAATCTGTGACGACTAAGTCTTGTACTATTTTGTATTAGAATGTATAATACCACGTATTTTCGCACTTTGATCCCTATATTGTGTTGTATTGATGCTTAGCATACATACGAGATGGTACCATCGCCCTACATATGTACGTCGCAGTGGCGTCTCTGTACCCGCCGGGATCGGGGTGCCACAGGTGGAGCGCGCAATAGGTATGCTAGATGATGAAGCTACACTAGCATGACAAACATGAGTATCTAAATCATTTTTCAAAGAAATATTTTCATTAGAAATCAAATCCAATTCCGTTGAAATAGAAATAATTTTATTTTTCAAGGAATCATTTTCTTTTAAAACAAAAACAAGTTTTAAAGATAGAACTTCATTTTTCTTCAAATTTCATCACAAGTATTTTTCTTTTTCAAGATTTCATTTTCTTTTAGGGCAAGATCAAGTTGGGATTTCAATGAGTCACGTTTATTTAAATCTCAACCTTCTCTTACAAAGCCAAATCAAGTTTTAAAACCAAATTCTCATTTTCTTTATTTAATTTAAAGGTTTTCTTTTTTAAGAGTTGGTATTTTGTAATAGTTTTTCACAAACAATAGATAGTTCTTCATTTAAAGTATTGACATCAATATGATCACCACCGGAAGAACTAGCACTATCATCTAATTGAGTTTCTGAATGTACCTCAAGGGAGTTATTTTCTTAGACCATGTAGCAATATTGTTCGGATTCTCCTTCACATATTTCGTCATTTGTAGCAGGGAAAGGTAAAAGTGTTCCATACTGCAAAAGCGGAATCACAATGAGAAAAAATAGACAAATATTCTTTACTTAATGTGCTTCTAAGTACCGTTAGGGCTTGTGCATTGGCCTCTATATACTGGCTATTACCAAGATAAGATTTCTTGATAGTGACAAGAAAACATACAATCCTAGGGTTTTTTAGGTACATACTCATTCTATGCTTCCACATAACGATGTTAGAAATATCAAACATGGGAGGTACAAGGTAATCCATGAGTGTGTGTAAACAAATATGTGTGTAAATGTAAATACTAGATTAGCAACCAAGATCTCACTCCTAGGTGGTTAAACCTTATATCAGGAGCGTAGGCTCTAATACCAATTGAAAGTACACCTAGAGGGGGGTGAATAGGTGTAAGGCTAATCTAATGACAAATAATGCGGAATTAAAAAACTAATTGTAACACACTTAGTGTAACCAAAGAGTGTAGCCGAATTCTTAGTGAAGGGCTCTGGACTATCTCCTCTAAATTTCTCTAAATAAGAGTTGAGGTGCTATTTGAAGCACTCTTGGTTGAACACAAGTATGGGCACATACAAGCAATACCAAGCATATAAATATGATATAAACAATATGAAATAATGCAAGGCATAATATAAGAGAGAGAGGGTTTTGAGATAGTGGATCAAACGCAAGCACCAAGATATGTTTCAAGGTTCGAGCCACTGCTCTACATCCCCGCCTTCACATAGAAGGATTTTCACTATATCGTCCACATAGGACTTCCCACACAGGGAACCTCCACTGAGGATTTGGGTAATAAAATCAGGAGTACACAACTCCTCTCTCCAATAATACAATCTCTACACAAGAGGTAAGACACACACAAATCATCTCTATACTTAGAGGGATGAGCACTTAGCCAAACAAGACCAACCTCACAATAGAGGGATAAGGCTCAAAGCCACAACTCCACAATCACCTCTACACTAAGAGGGATATCAACACAACCTCCACAATCACCTCTCACTAGAGGGATATCACAAAGTAAGGAGGATTTACAACTCTTTGTGGTATCAACAACCACAAACCAATTTTCCCACAAAATAGATCCTAATAGATAGGATAGATAGATAGCTCAAGTGTGAGAAAATAAAGAGTTTGAAAAACAAAATCATAAAGAAAAACTCTTGAGAAAACTTCTAGATATCTATAGAAATGAAGAACAAAAATCAATTACTAAAGACTCTATTTTTCTTTGATTTTTCCAATCTTTTAAAACAAATAAAGATTGATCTTTTAAACCCAAAAACTCTTTTAAAACTTGTAGCTAAAACACTTAAGAAGATCAGAATTTTTGCTCTTGAAATTGTTATTTAAAACAGCCCAAAGAAGTGGGTATTTATAGTCCAAAAATAAATCTGCCCGTTGGCAGCTGCAAAGGGCAATTTTGCCCTTCCGGTTGACTGGGCGGTCGACCGGCCAACGGTCATTTTTATATTTATGTTTTTAACATGAAATCCAATATCGGTTAAACCGAAAACAAAACCAAATAAACTTTAAACTTGTGTGTGTATGTGAACTTGAGCATATCAACACTATCTAATCTTTACAATAATCTAAACATATTAAACTAAACACAATACCGACATTTTCTTGTAGAACTCTTTCTCCAAGAGACTCGATCCAAACACGATCCAACGAGCTTGACTCCAACTGAGTACTAGATGCGATCTTGATACGCGAGCTCTTGAATCAACATGTGAAAGCTCCAAAACACCTTTATTGAAGCTAATCACCTACTAATATCTTGATGAAATATCTGAAACTAAATATCACAAGATTATTAGTAAACTATAACTACATGAGTTAATCATCATCAAAACTAGAGTGAAGGGCCTCTGGGCCAACAATCTTGACTTCAATATGAAAGTTCAAGGGAAAGTCATTGTCATAAGTGTATTGTTAAACTTAACAATGAACCGGATTCTAGAGGTGTGGTGTTAAACTTAGCATCGCTCATCTCGGCTTCGATATGAAAGTCTGAGGAAAAGTAACTGTTAGAGATTTAATATTAAACTTGGCAGCAACTTAATCAGTGTTAAAGGTGTGGTGTTAAACTTAACAGTAATTTATCAGAGGTGTAGTGTTAACATGATAATAGTCAGTTTGCGATAGGAGCAATTTCGAGAATTTGTCATTTTATTGATGAGAAATGACAAGCGGAGTTTGGAATGTCAGAGCTGTAGTGTTAACTTGACAAGTTTGAAAACTTGTGACTCCATGTAAGAGAGCGACAAGTGAAAGTTTGTACACGCTGGGAAGTATTGAAACTTTTCACTGTTAGAGGTGTAGTGTTAACATAGCAGTGATTGAGCTTGTGGACCTACTGTTCTATGGAGAAGATTTGGTTAGGGGACTTTGATGGAAAATAAAATTAATTATCAGAGGTGTAATATTAACGTGACAATCGTTGATTTCCTAGGAACATGGGAGATTCACCGTTAGAGGTGTAATATTAACATAACAGCGGAGATTTTTAAATGAGTTTCATTGTCAGAGGTTTAATATTAACTTGACTGCATCTGTTGGGGATCGGGGAATCCGGCTTGTCAGAGGTTTATTGCTAATGTGACAAGTCCCGGCTCATTTCGTTCGAGAAGTGAACTCAGGTATTTTTTGTATTCCTACCATTCTGTGGATGAGAATTAGTAGGAGATTTTGGATGAGAGAATGAAACCAAGTCCCTTAGGATTTTTAGCAAACTCTCAGCTATCAACGGATTTGGTGTGCCTTTACCAGTTATCGTTTGAATTGGGCTAGCCATGCTATTCCCCTCAGCATAATGAGTTGTTGAAGACTTATGTTGGACTTAAAAGCCAACATTTTCCTTTATCCTTGGCCGTCAGAGGCGTAGGATGTCTATCGGTACGCTAGAGAAGAGTAACAAGGCCAAAACTGAGGTCTTGCATTTTGTTTCTTCTTCAATGTTTACATCATGCATCATGATGTAACCAGCATTCGATCGGCTCGACATTGATTGATCGTGATATGATCCAGTGAAGGAAGAAAGAAAAGCTTCTCTTTGGCGTTCTTCCAGACATCTTGGATTTAGAGTTCTGACCAGAGGTGTAGTATTAACCTGATTAAGAAAAGAGTGCTATCAAGAATAGTATTTCTTCAAGAATTTGTCGTTGATTGGCATCATGATTGTATCACCATCTGGGGTTATAAGGCGGTATGCTCCCTTTCAGTAGACTGACTCCACTACAAATGGTCCTTCCTATTTGGGTTGGAACTTCCCTTTGGTCTTTTGCGTCATGACCATAGGTCTTCTGACGGCAAAGACTAGGTCACCTTTCTTGAAAGTCTGCTCCTTGACTTTTTTGTTGAAAGCTCTGGTAATTCGAGCTTGATAGAGCTCGATTTGCTGTTGAGCTTGTAGGCATTTATCGTCCAAAGCCTCCAGCTCTTGGATGCTTCTCCTCATTTATCATCTTTGCTGTCAAGGTGACGCGTAGAGATGGGATCTGAATTTCTAGTGGAAGTAAAGCTTCACACCCATATACCAAAGAGAACGGTGTAGTTTTCATCGGGGTTCGAACCGTCGTGCGATAAGCCCATAAGCATTTACCTAATTTGTCGTCCCAGTCACGTTGGCTTTTCGAGACGAATTTCATGAAAAGTTTTCCAATAGTCTTATTGAATGCTTCTACAAGACCGTTAGCGACTGGATAGTATGCCGTTAAGAACACACTCTAGATTCTGAACTTATTACAGAATCTTTGAAAGGCTTGGCTGACGAACTGAGGCCCCATTATCGTGGACAATCCATCGTGGCACGCCATAGCGGTAGACCACGTGATGTTTAATAAATTTGATCACGTCAGATGTCTTTACCTCCCTCAAGAGAATAGCTTCAGCCCATTTAGAGAAGTAATCAGTTATAATTAAGATGAACCGATGTTCTTTGGATGAAGGTGAGCTGATAGGGCCAACCACGCCCATTCCCCACATCTCAAATGGCCAGGTAGAAGTTATAGAGCGAAGATGTCCTGGTGCTTGATGGATGAAGTCACCATGGACCTGACAGGTGTGACATCATTTGGCGTAAGTGATAGCGTCAGGGATCTTCTTTGGCCAGTAATACCCCAGTCTTCGGAATCGATCCCCAAGCTTCGGGCCAGCTGATGGGCTCCACCATGCCATCATGTGCTTCTTTGAGTCCTTCATGTGCCTCTTTTTATGACAAGCAGCAAAGGAGAATTCCATCATGTGATCGGCTATACAGTGTCCACGTGATCACATTATAGTAGAATTTAGGGGCTTTCCTTCTAATGACAGCTGCCTCTTTGGGGTCATCAGGAAAGATGCCATACAATACATAGTCGATGTACGGGAACTGCCAATCCCGGAGTTCTGGACCTGTTGAAATCTCTAGGGCTTCTTTGACTTGACGGTCTCCTATCGGCTTTTGGTGGTCTTCAAAAGCGAATCTTGGGTAACACAGGCCATGGTTGTAGACGAGTATTTTCTCTATTACTCCGGCTGGAAGAGCCAATGAAGTAGCGAGAGATGCCAGTGCATCTGCGTGCGCATTTTGCTGGTGAGATAAATGGTCGATGTAAAAGTTTCTGAACCTCTCGGCTATATAGATAGCTACATTGTAATAGGGTACTAAACCTTCATGTCTTACTTCGTACTCCCTGTGAACTTGGTTAACGATGAGCTTAGAGTCACGTATGCTTCAAGATTTTTAACGCCAATCTCATCGGCGATTTGTATTCCGATTAAGAGAGCATTGTATTCTGCTACATTATTAGAACATGGCTCGGTTAACGAGAATGCAGGAGAAATTACGTAGTTTTGTGGGGAGACAAGTACTACCCCCACTCCTGCTATGATATTTCCTCGCGGGCCCGTTCTCGACGCGTCGTCAAAGAAAAGTTGCTAGATGTGTTCTTCGAAAGATGCCTGAGTCAAGCAAACTTCAGCGACCTCATCTGAGAGATCTTCATACAATTTGGTCGCCCTTGGGTCTGGATGCATAGCCAGAAAATCTGCCACCGCTTGTCCCTTCACAGCCTTTTGTGGCATGAATCTCATCTCGTATTAGGAAAGCAAGATGGCCTATTTCACCAATCGACCATTTAGTGATTATGACTTTGTCATAAGCAATCTTAAAGGATTGACTTTTGATATGACATGTATAGTTTGGCCCACCAAGTAGTATTGCATTTTCTGTACGGCGAATACCAACGCCAAACATTCCTTTTCAATCGGGTTGTACTGATGTTCGGCTCCAATCATAGTTCTACTCAAACAGTAGATTGCCTATTCGTATCCCTGATCATTATTCTAGGCTAGCAAAGCTCCTAAAGAATAATCCAATGCTCGAATATATATCAAGAAAGGTTTCCCTGACACCACAGCTATAAGGACAGGTGGTTGCGTGAGGTACCGCTTGATTTCCTCGAACGCTCGTTGGCAAGCATTGTCCCAAATGAATGAGACACCCTTCTTCATTAATCTGATGAAGGGTTGGCATCTTCCTGAGAGATTTGAGATAAACCTCCGGATGTATGCTAGTTGCCCTTACAATTCTCTAAGTTCTCTAAGATTCCTTGGAGGCTGCATCTCTTGGACAGTGCGGACTTTCTCTGGATCGAGGTGGATTCCTTTGGATGTCCAATAAATCCTAGGAATTTACCGCTGGCTACCCCCCAGGAAGAATTTAGTAGGATTTATCTTTAGCTGATGCGCCTGCATGATATCAAATACCATCTTCAGATCTGCTATGTGATCGCCTTTGGCACGGCAATGTCGTCGATGTAGCATTCCACTATTTTGCATATGTGCTCATGAAAAATTGCATTCATAGCTCTCTGGTATATTGCCCCTAAGTTCTTTAATTCGAAGGGCATGACAGTATAGCAATACACCCCAATGGCTTCCTAAAAGACGTATGTTTTTCATCAACAGGATACATCTTGATTTGATTGTATCCTGAGAACCCATCCAGGAAGGACATCCGTTCGAAATCACACGTATTGTCGATCATGACATCTGTGGTTGGAAGGGGATCAAAAAGATTAGCCTCGAGTTTTCGAGGGTTTTTCAGCTTTTGAGAGCCATCCTTGTGTCATAACTCTGAAACGCAGGGTTCAGAAACGTAGAGTTCATATTCTGTAGAACAAACGCGGCTGTCGCGTTTTGGCTTTAAAACGCGGGTCTCGCGTCTCTGCTGAGCATAGACGCAGACCTCGCGTTGCTGATTGCTGTATTTGGCTAGCCACACTTGAGAAACGCGGACCTTCTGAGTCCCGTATTTAGAGATGCGGGTCTCATGTCTCTGAGGAGAGTCACGGACCTCGCGCTACTGAACATCGCGTTTGGGAAGTGAAGCTTTAGAAACGCAAGCCTTTTGAACTTCGTGTTTAGGTCTCCAAACGCGGACTTCGCGCATCTAATATAGCTCAGAAGAGACGCAGGCTTGATCCTCGCGTTATGTATCTACTGAACAGATAGTTGTTCTAGCTTCTTGCATCTGTAGTTGACACACGCGTCGTCTCCGTTGACGTTCAGTATTCCGGTTACGCCGTACGGGTTATTGGGAACCCTGGTAACCTGGAGCTGAGGAAGAGGATGGGCGTGAGCAGGCCAACCATTAACAACGTTGAACTCGCGGGTCTCGTGAGAGATGTTGACTTGGGCTTACATGCGATACATCCAATCACGATGTTCTCTGCACAGACCGCATTCGGGGAAGCCTTCGAAGGGACCTGAGGGCGGATCTCTGAGGAGACTTTGAGGTACTGCCGCGTCCTAGGGCTCTTGGTGCCAGAAGAGAGGAACTCTTCATACTTTGCCTGGTCGAATTCTATGATAAGTGATTCGACCATCCTTCCCATGCAGGTGACATCACCTTTGGCCACGACTTGCTCATCAGTAGAGAAAGTAGTCCCCAGCAGAGTGGCAATCTCTTATTTGATGGGAAAAATTTGGGAGAGCATGTAAATTCATTATTTGACAATAAAGAAAGTTACAACAACAATCAAATTTCTGATTACAAGAGAGAGAAGATATTCAAAGAGAGAGAAGATATTCAAACTCAAATCTTCTCTTTATTTAATGCTGGGTTCTTGATGTGACGGTGAAAAGTGAATCTTATTTTTTATGGACCGGGTGAGCATCACATTCTTCTGAGAATCTTCTCTTCGGACTATGGACAGAGTAGCACAGCTCCTGTCCAATAAAATCTCAAGGAGATTTGTGGCAAAAGCAAACTTGTACTCAACAAGTTGTTAGAAGAGTTGAACTCTTAAGTATTTCTCAGTTAGAAGCTTTGATCGAGATTCTCCCCCATCGACCCCTCTTCAGTAGCAAATTGAGCTATTTATAGGGGTTTCATGGGTAAAACTGTCCCCTATAAACCCTCCATAATGGGAGTTAACTCCCTTATTACGTGGACAATAATTGATCCAATAATGAGGGCAGTTATAACAGAGACGCAGGGTTCCTCTGTAGTTGAAACGCGGGCTTTGAGCCTCGCGTTTAGCTGTTAAGGTAACGCTTGAGCTTCGCATTTGGTTGAAGTGTGAGCTTCAAGTTTTGCGTCAAGCTTTATGTGAGACGCGGGCTTCAGGCCCTGTATCTTGGTCATTGCGGTGAAGTAGAGACGCGGGTTTCGACCCTCGCGTCTTGGTACTGCAGTGATGCTAAGACGCGGCTTTCAAGCTCTGCGTCTTGGGATTGCACTAGTGATGCTGAGACGCGGTTTTCAAGCTCTGCGTCTTGGGACTGCACTAGTGGCTATGATTAGCCTTGCGTCTGGAGTTTGGACACTACTTTCTGATGACTTATCCTAAGTGATTTTTGGACAATCTACAGGCGGCCACTCAAGGAGGGAAGAGAGAGTGTTGGTGGGAGAGGAGGAGAAATGGAGAAGATAGGGAAGGAGGAAGGAAAGAGAGAAAGGAAATTAAAAAGTAGGAGAGGGAGAGGGAGAGTATGGGAAAGGAGTCATGGGGAGATGATGTAGCTGCTGGTGCTACTACCATACATGGGGGGAATGGGGAGCAGGTGGAGGAAAGGAGAAAGGAAGAAAGAGAAGGAAAAGAAAAGAAGGGAAAGAAAAGAAGAAAAAGGAAAAAAAAGAAAAGTATTAAAATATAAAATAAAATATATTATTAAATAATAAATAAGTGGGATAAAATAGGAGAATTAAGTAAAGGAGAGGAGGAAGAAAAAGTAAGAAAGGAAAATAATCGATAAATAATATTATTATTTAAATCGGGTAAAAATCGACTGTTTCAGAAACTCTCTGAAAAATTTTCAAAAATAGAAAATATTATTTTAAGATGTTTGATGAAATCAAATTTGAGAAATTCAATCTGATTTTCAAATTAAAAATCCTGAAATCTTCTAGCGATACCGGTCGACATCAAAGTCGGTCGAATTTTGATAAATTCAAAAAAAATCCTAAAAAATATATTTAGATAGAAAATAAGATTTTAAGAAGTAATGTGAAAGCCGTTTTTAAAAATTTAATTTCATTTGAAAACTAAAAATTCAGGAATCAGTCAGCGATGTCGATCGATACCGGTTTTGAAGATTTTGCAGAATAATTCTGAAAATTTTCAGAAAAAATTCTAAAATATTAGCAAATAGTGTTTGAAATTGAGATCGATCAAATTGGACTATCAGAAAGGTCAAATCATGCAGTATGCTGGTATCGGGTGCCTGATCCAGATCAGGGCTGACTTTAGATCTGAGAATCCAGATCCGATACAAAATAATATAAGCAATCACAACCCAAGAACAAATACTGAGAGAAAATTTAAACAATATGGTGGAAAAAATTTAGGACACGCATCTGGGTACGTATCCCGGGAACGGGGTGCTACAATCTATCCACCTAACAAAAATTTCATCCTCAAAATTTCGATAAGGAAGGAGATGAACATGAAAATAAAGGGTTGACAAGACAAGAGCTGGGGTTCAGGTGAAAAATTACCACTCAAGGCTCGAATAGATGCGGGGAACGGTCACGAATGATATCTTCTCGTTCCCAAGTTGCTTCTCCCGGACTATACTTGTTTCATGAAAATAGCACCAACGGGATGGTCTAATTCTTCAGGGTTTTAACACTTCTATCCATTATAGCCATTAGTTGCTCGGTATATGACAAATCTGGTTGCAACTCCAATTCTGAATAATCTAATACATGGCTCTCGTCCCTGATATATCTTCTCAGTTGTGACACGTGGAACACATTGTGCACTCCTTCCAGCGATGGCGGCAGTGCCAATCTATAGGCCACTTCTCCTACTCGTTTCAAAATCTCAAACTGGCCTGTATACCTCGAATTTAGCTTCCTACGTGCACCAAATCTGATCATTCCCTTGGTCGGAGATATCCTCAGAAATACATGTTCACCTACCTGAAACTCCAACGGTCTACTATTTGAATCTACCTAACTCTTTTATCTGTCCTGTGTTGCACGACGGTGCTCTTGGATGGTGCTAATCTTGTCCACTACTTGTACTATAACTTCCGGTCCTAAATGTCTTCTCTCACCAACTTAATCCTTTTACAATGGTAATCTGTATTTCCTGCCATGTAGGGCTTCGAATAGAGCTATCTTGATGCTCGCCTGATAGCTGTTATTGTAGGAAAACTCTGCCAAATGTAGATGGTCTTCTCACGATCTTTTGAAGTCTATCATACATGCCCTCAGCATATCTTCTAGGATCTGTATGGTCTGTTAGGACTGCCCGTCTGTCTCTGGATGATAAGATGTGCTAAACTTCAGAGGGGTCCCCAGACTCTCTTGAAGGCTCTCTCAAAAGTTTGATCTGAACCTCGTGTCTCTGTCCGACACGATACTAACGGGAACTTCATACAGTCAAACTATTTCTCTCATGTACTTGTCTGTCAGAAGCTCTGTAGATTGTCCCACTTTGAATGGTATGAAATATGCTGACTTAGTGAGACAGTCAACAACTACCCATACTGCATTATTCCCTTTGGACTGCGGGGTAGTGCGGTGATAAAATTCATTGTAACATGCTCTCACTTCCATTCTAGTATTGGCAAAGCTGAAGTAATCTGGCTGGTCTTTGGTGTTCAACCTTCACTTGCTGACACACTAAACACTTCGCCACATATTGTGCGATCTCTCTTCATCGCATTCCATCAGAAATGTTGTTTCAGATCCTGGTACATTTTTGTTCCTCCTGGATGTATAGAGTAAGCTGAGCTATGGGTCTTGGCTAAGATCTTCTGTCTAATCTCCCCCTGAGGCACATAAATTCTGTTCCTAAAATAGAGTGCACCATCAGTATGTATGTGAACATATGACTTCAGCCCCGCTTTCACTTACTCCCTAAACTTCAGCAATCTGGGATCTTCTTTCTGTGCTTCTCTGATTTCTTTCATCAATGTCGGCTGGATCTGAAATGCCATCAACTACACTGACTCACTGACCCTCCAAATCACCATCAAGTCTAACCGCCTTATCTCCTTAAGTAACTCCTTTTGTTGAGTGAGCTGCACTACCATGTTGGTTTCAGGTCTCTTACTCAGGGCATCAGGTACCACATTAACTTTGCCAGGATTGTACTGCAGATCTATATCATAATCTGCCATCAACTCGAGCCATCGCCTCTGCCTCATGTTCAAGCTCTTATGATCGGTGTAAATCAATACTAGGTCACCCAGTACGTAATGCCTCCATATCTTCAACGTAAAAATCACAGCTGCCAGCTCTACATCATGCGTTGGGTAGTTCTTCTCATGTGGTTTTAATTGCCTGAATGCATAAGTTACCACATGTCCATGCTACATCAATACACATCCAATACCTTTCCCTGATGCATCACTATATATAACCATTCCTCCTATCCCTTTTGGTGTCTTCAAGATTGGAGCTGAAATCAATTTGTTCTTCAACTTCTCAAAAGTAGACACACACTACTCAGTCCATACATACTTCTCTCCTTTCATGGTAAGCTTGATCAAAGGTGCTGCAATTTTAGAGAAGTCCTGTACGAACCTTCGATAATATCCGGCTAATCCGATAAAGCTCTTGATCTCTGTTGCTGACTTTAAAGTTGGCCAATTCTTCACTGCCTGAATCTTGTTGGGATCCACTGAGATTCCTTCCTTAGAAACAACATGGCCTAAGAATGTTAGACTCTCCAGCCAGAGCTCACACTTACTAAGTTTGGCATGAAGCTGCTCAAGTCGGAGCGTCTGCAGCACAACCCTTAAATGCTCTGCATACTCTTCTTCATTCTTGGAATAGACCAAAATATCATTGATGAAAAGTAACACAAACTTATCCAAATAGGGTAAAAAGATTCTATTCATCAAGTCTATAAAAACTACTGGGACATTTGTTACTCCAAAGGGCATAATTAGGAACTCGTAATGACCATAGTGAGTCCTAAATGTCGTCTTCTGGATGTCTTCTTCTTCATCTTCAACTGATGGTACCCTGACTGCAGATCTAACTTTGAGAATACTTGGGCCCCATGAGTTGATCAAAGAAATCATCGATCCTCAGTAAAGGGTACTTACTCTTAATGGTGACTTTGTTCAATTCTCTGTAATCGATACACAATCTCTTACCACCATCCTTCTTGTTTGCCAATAACATTAGTGCTCCCCAAGGCGCAGTACTCGGTCTAATTAAACCCTTACTCAAATACTCCTGCAGTTGTTCCTTCAATATTGCTAATTCTGTTGGGGCCATCCGGTACGGTGCTTTAGAGATGGGAGTCGCTCCTGAAATAATGTCATTAAAGAACTCCACAACTTTGTCAGGTGAAACTCCTGATATCTTCTCAAATACATCCTAGAATTCATTCCACACTGACACCCCTGTTCTTCTTATCTTTTGCAGTGACAAAATCTAGTTGATCCTCCTTGAGAGACTTGCGCTCTCCGAGGAATTGAAACTCTGGTTGATATGAAATTTTAAAGATCATTTTCTTGTTCCGACAGTCGATCACTGCTTGATATTTGCTAAGCCAAGTCATCCCTATAATCACATCGTACCCTCCAGTGTCAAGTACGAACATGTCTGCTTCCAACTTTCTATCACATAACTCCACAGTGCATACTTTGCAAATCTGTTAGTAATGACTACCCCATTCCCCGTACTAATTTCTCATTAGTCACTCATACATACAAGGGGTATAGAATGCAAAGCAGTAAATCTACTGTATATGAAATAATGTGATGCACCTGAGTCAAAGAGTGATAAGACAGGAATTGAGTGGACCAAGACTTTATCTGCCACTACATCTCCAATGCCTCAGCTTCCTCGGGGGTCAAGTTGTAGGCCTGGCCTCTCCTGCGGCCTACTTCGGTCCTGGCTCCCCTCTGAGCCTGACCCAGAGTCCGACGCTGGGGAGAAAGTGGAGCTCGTTTGCCTATAGGCCCTGGATTCCTCCTCATCAGTGATGCCGAAAGTGCTGGGGGTGCCACTCGTGCTAGTGGTGTTGGAGCTGCATTTCATATCTTCTTGAATAGACAATCACCTACTAAGTGGTCGCCAGATCCAGATCCACAAGCCAAACACAGTCCATTAGCCATACAACAGTTGCGTTGATTGTGTTCGGACTTCTGACAATATCCACATACAAGCTGCTGAGGAGGAGGCTGAAACGGTCGCTTGGCTAATGGGGCACCAATAGATCTGACTGGATTTCCTCTGTCACTTGCTGAAATTGGCGCTTCATTGGCTTGTTCTGCAGCTCTATTCTTCTTCTCCAATCCCTGCTCTACATCACGAGCTATAGTAAGAACTTGGGAGTATGTCTTCAGCGATGGGGTATAAATAACATCTGAATATTCACCCTCAATCCTTGTTGAAACCTGCTAGCTCTTTTCTCCTCGTCGGCCACCATTTATAGTGCAAACCGACTAAGTCTCAGGTATTCAGCAGCATACTAATCCACCAATCGATTCCACTGCTGCAACCTAATAAACTGCTCCTCCATCTCTTTCTGAGTCGTTGCAGGAAAAAAATCTCATAGAAGCCCTTCGAGAACTGATCCCAAGAGATGGGCTTCTCTAGCCTCGCCTCTTCGGCTAGCCACCAGATCCTTACTACATCTTTTAGCTATATCTTGGCCACTTTCACCTGGTTCTCACTAGGAATTCTAACCACCTTCAGAAGATCGGTCATATCAATCAGCCACTGCTCTGCATCCAGGGGCTTCTCAGTGCTCGAAAAGACTGCCGGCTGTAACCTCCTAAAATCTGACACAGTACCCAGCTTCTGCTCCCAGGGTGTAGTCAATTATCCTTATCGTAAGAGCTCTGTTTGTTGTTGTTGGCTATTCATCATTCCCTGAAGTATCCTCATCATGCCGTTCTCCCTGTTAGAACTATCACGAGAAGTGCCAGGAAGTGCAGGAACGTTACGTGTTCCCCGTCTATCCATACTTGAGTTAGGAGAAGCTGAAAGAGTGACGAAAATAAAGAGCTGCATGAGATTTCAGAAATCAAGGGATGGATTTCAAGAAAAGAATGGATAACTTTGTAGTTGTGATTGGAATGTATAGCAATGACTCGTATAACCCAGTTGCGAATTAATCCAACATTAATCTGATGACTGGCTGTACCGAAGGTAGGAACCTGTGCTCTGATACTAACCTGTAGCACCCCGATCCCATGGATACGGAGATATTACTGCGACGTACATACGCAGGGCGATAGTACCATCACGTATGTCTGCTAAGCATCAGTATAATACAAGAATTAGTGTACGAAAATATGTGGTAATATACATTCCAACACAAAAGTACAAGCACTCAGTCATCACAGACTATGACATAATATTACATAAGTATTACATCACTAGGAGGCACAAAAGTAGACTGTACAGGGTACGAAAGATAAGAACTCATGAGCTGAAAGAGAGAATCTCGCGAGCGAGGCAAGACGGGATGAAGCTACGGCTGATTCGCCTGCTCCTCGAAGAAGGTGTAACGCCCCGATCCCGCAGGTACGGGGACGTTATGGCGATGTACATACCGCCGGCGGCCACAACCCCCAAGCCGCGCCCTCCTCCTCCTTTCCTTCTCCTTCCTCTTTTCTTTTCTTTTCTTTTCTTCTCTGTTTCATTCTCTCCCCCTCTATCTTTCTCTCTCCCTCACCCTCTCTCTCACTGTCGGCCGGAGCTGGGACCGCCGCCGGCGGCTAGCCAGCGCCGCCGGCCAGCTGGGCCGGCCGGCTGGCTCATGAAGGCAGCAGCAGCAAGCTGCTGCTGCTGCTCTTTGTTTTGTGTGGGTTTGAGTTTTACCCAAACCCATTAGCCCAATAGGGTTAATTAAAAACCCAATAGGCCCGAAACCCGACCCGTTACCCATTACCCATTAATTCAAGTTAATCGGGTTTGGGTTGTGGATCTGGACCCGACCCGTTAAGAGCCAACCCGCATCCAAAACCCATTAAAAGTAAACTTACAGAAAACCCCCTGTACAATTCAGTATTTGCACTTAATATTTTTATTTACATATTTAATCTTTTTTGTTATGATTTAGTATTCGGGTGATATCGGGAGCGTCCGGACTCCGATTTGGACGATTCTGGATCTGTTCCGATTGTGGGAAAGAGAGCTACAGTCCTATGACCAATTTGTGAGTGTTTTCTTTTAATAAATTATATTTATTCATGTTTAATGAATTGAGTGATCGTTTAGATAAATAAATCGTGATTATGGGTAAATTACTAGATTGTTCATAAATGACTTAATTATAGAAAAGGCAGATTGTGTAATGCATGATAACATAACCAATAAAATAACATTTGCATCTGCTTCATGATTTCATATAATATATACCATATAGTTCATATAGTGTATACATGATAGAGCACCATAGTAAAATGGTTAGATTATTATTCTACGTGGCTTTCTTCCATCTATCACATATGTCACTTCATAGCCATCAATCATGATTACGTAGGACTATTACATGTGCACAGATACACGCGGACTTTATGACATCAGATACAGTCACTATTACACTATCACCCTTACCGACCTACCGATACACGGAATATTGTATTGCATATAAAGATCTATTACACGCTATACCATTAGTTGATGTTCCGCCATTGCATAGATACCGAGATTCACAACACCATTCCTGCATGTTTGGGACCTATTGATATACGGTTACACTAGTACACTGGATACCGTCATGTTATATTGATATCATCGTTACTTGGATGCTCGATACATTGTTATCTCATCTTCACCCATCATTGTTACACGTGCTCACAACACGCGTGTACATGTTTGTGTTGTTTCCATCTTATTGTCATATGACTCACCGTGCATATTACATGTATTATTGTGCCATGTTACCGTATTCATGTTATATGATTGTTTCCTGTTACTGATATGGATATTCCTGATACTGGACATGAGAGCTGTTGATATGCGATATGTGGAATCCCACATCGATTGTGATATTGTTCCCGTTATATTGTTCCCGTTATATTGTTCCCGTTTCTCGTTATATTGTTCTATGCTATTAACAGAGCTCTGGTCTAGTTATCATGGTACCCGTATCATGTACAGTAGTTGTTCTTGTTACACTGTATAATTGACATTAAAGCTAACTGGGGTATGGGGGAGACTCGACGGTTGATTAGATCTTATCGGGTGATGTACTGGATCCATATTGTTCTCCCACTGCAGGGGACGGTAGTGCTACCTACCAATTGCTCCATGAGCTCTTGTTACTTGATTCATGCTCCCCTCTTAGCGGAGGGCCCTGGTCTCAGCAGCCAGGGGTTTGTTTAAGGCCGTGATCCCGGGTATGCACGGGATGCACCTACCCGATAAGAACTCCTCGACCATGGGTTTCCAATTAACATAATAAAACAGTAGACACAATAGTGCCGTCGGGAACACTTGTTATTTGGTTACTTCTCGTTTTGATAATGGTACCGTAGGCCATGTCCGGATGAGTTCGACTGGAGTGCGGGCTCCAGTATGAACTGCCAGTGGTATGGGACACTGGAAGAGAGTGATTATAATACCAGGTGGTACTGATTGCTACTATTGTATAAATGACATGACTGTGACATGACTTGCTTGATACATGTTTAGTTGTACTTGTTACTGTTCCTGATCATCTATTCGATCTCATGTTACATGGATACTTGTTCCTTACCTGGTACATGTTACATTTTCTGTGGTGGCATACTATTCATGCATATGTACATATATTCTATGTTCTGTATTCCTTGCAGACATCATGACTGTATATGCACGACACTGTATGATGGTTATATTGCATATGCTCACCTGCATGTTCATATTGCATATGCCCACCTGCCTGTTCATATTGCATATGCCCACCTGCATGTTCACTTATATCATGTCATCACTAGACAACATCCTTTTATAAACTGGATACAACTATAGACCTGACCCGATAATAACCGGCAAGGTAGTGATGATAATAAAAGATGACATGTTTATCTATTTCTACTGCTTATTATATCCTTATCATATGGTATCACTAGTCCCACATCATGTATTATATATATGTATCGTGCTTGTATTACTATTGTATATATTACTACCTCCTCCTTCATTTTATCACTCACTAGGTCGCTTTCTGACGACCCTGAGTTTGCGTGCCCAGGTTGGAGATCCGAGTTATCGTTCGGACAGCTAATTCATTGGATTCACATAGTAGACTTTACCATCGGGATTCCTTTATAGGTATCTTTATGCTTTGTTCCTGTTATCTTATTTAACCCTGTTTATATATCTATTATGATCGCTCACCCTTTCTGCAGGTACTCTTGTACTTATGTCCTGCTGAAACTCCTGTGTATATTGAGGTTATGTCCTGTACTGAGGCTTAACGTACGCGTGAGGTTGTTTTCACCTCGCGTATGTACGTCGCCATAACGTCCCCGTACCTGCGGGATCGGGGCGTTACAGAAGGCCTGCTCCTCAGCTGAAGGGTCCATCTCAGTCCAAGCTGCAAGATCTGAACATGCAAGTTCAGGGTTGTTAGTAGGCAACCCAACGAATGCAAGAAGAAACCAAATGACAAGTATAAATAAAAGCAAGCGCATCAGGTCAAGTATTATGTACTCAAATCAGCAAGCATGGATAACCACAATAAATGGTGAAATATAAAAATGACATTAAAATTCATGTAGCATGAAACAAAAGCAAGTGTAGTAGGTAAAGTGTTATGTACTCAAATCAGCAAGCATGGAATAATCATAATAAATGGTAAAATATGGAAATGATATTAAAATTCATGTGACATGAAGTCAATTATCATGTTATTATTAAGACTCATTCAATTTGTATATTTCAGTATATATCCCATACTATATACCTCCGCACACAAGTCGAGCGAGGTTGGTTATTGAAAACTGATGGGGATCGACGAACCATGTTTAGAATAGGTGCCGTGCATGCCCGGAACAACGATCCAGGAGTATCCGGTACTGAGCCAGAATATACCGCTAAGTACCGGGTCTTACTATCTTCCCGTAGGACTTAGTATACGCTCGAACAGGAATAGGATGTCATCGCTCCCCAAAAGAATATACCTAGGAGATTACGGCGCACCCGGCAGGAGGCAGGAAAGTAGGGGTGCCAGTACACCCCACGAAAATACCTGGAGACCTCCAGGTCAAATCCCAGGAATTAGTTGTACAACATTTATATGGCCACCATAAACACAGAAGCTATATCGGTACCTATCAATTTTCTCCTGTCCGGTGTAAGTTGTTCAATTATTACATACTGTCCAGTGATAATATCCATAGGGTATTCACAGTAGTCCAATATCCATGGTTATCCTATTACGGGGATCAACAAGAGTGTAGTACATGGGTCTACCTTTTCTTAGGGGTTCAAGTATACAGGAGTTCAGGAGCACAGGAGTTCAGGAGTACCAAATATCTGGTAACAATATAATAATCATGCCAAGTCCCCGTAAAAGTGATAATCATGAATAGGAAATATAATACAGGTGTAATAGTAAGTCAGGTGTCACAACATCAGGTCAAGTGTACTAGTACCATATGAAAGCATGTCAAGTGAGTGATAGCAGGTCAATTGTCAAGTGTCATATATCAGGTGTCGGGTATCAGGTATCAAGTGATAACATGTCAAGTACCGGTGTCAGATATCAAGTGTCAGGGTTCAGGTGTCAAGTAACATGTCAAGTACTGGTATCAGATATCAAGTGTCATGGATCAGGTGTCAAGTATAACATATCAGTGTCAGATAATTAACATGTCGGTGTTAGGTGAGTTAAATACAGAGTTACAATATCATATATCAACTCGTATAGAGATGTATCATGTACTAAAAGCTATAGTAGCAATTGTTAGACATGTAACAGTAGTAACAAAACATCCACATATCAATATATCATGCAATAAACACAAGAGTAGCAGTTACTAAATATGAATTGATGATAACAAGGCATTCGCCTAAAACCAGAACGCAATGTCGAGTTAAAATCCAGGAAATCTGCGAACACGTGCGAGCATGCTATCAATCCATA